>CM025842.1:14016992-14116071 GCA_014673565.1 Sebastes schlegelii
CGGTGTGTGAGTGAAGGCAGGCAGGCAGAAGAGCAGAGTACAGCGTCGACTCCGGCCCTGGAGACCAAAGCTACGGTCTCCCCTGTGTGTCTTCTGACCACAGTCGGGGAGTTGGAGCAGGAAGAGTTGACACTGTTTTGCAAGACGGGCGTCACTAGATATAACTTTGCGGTTTTGGTGATTCTGTGTAGTTTGTGTTGGAACAGCGTAGCCACACGTGAGCGCGCATAGGAAACACCGACCCGCAATGATTTATAAGAGTGTAAGAAGTTACAAACAGTCCCTTTAATCTGGATAAAATTATCAGAAAATCAACAGTTTTCATGGGGTGTATTTATTCAGTAGTTAACATTTTCAGTCAAATGCAGCGATTTTTCTCTAACCTTAACTATAAAGTTTTAAGTATCTAAACCTAACCATACATCAACTATGCGGGAACTTTGGACATTTTAAGTGTTTTGGAAGTTGCTGAGTGGGTTATAGGTGTGAACACTTTCTGTTCCGAGGCCTTGTTGTTTTGTTTCGGTTTTGTTTCCATTGAAAAGTGAAGAATTGTTCGCCTATATGGTTGATTTTAGAATATGCACATCAAAAGTACAGTGACAAAGTAAAAAATGGCAAAGAAGAGGAACTGTTTGTATCTTCTTTTAAGTTATTTTTAAAAAGGTATCAAATGATCAAGCAAAGTTATTACTAGAATTAATCAGGTGATTTATTCACCACATATTATATGAAAAGTTATTTAGTCAATTTAGTTAACTTCCATGACTAGGCAAAGTAAAACAAGCTTATTTATATAGCACGGTTAATAAAGTGAGTCCATTTAAAATGTGAATTACATGCAGTGCATTAAAACTCGATCCAAAATCAAAAGTGCATCTCTTAACAATAATACATTTAAAGACTTAAATACAAATTTATATAATATATTGTAAGAAAAGTTGAAATAATTAAAATGTTCTTCTTAGAATAATGTAATTTAAAAGAGACAGTACATTTAAAAGAAATGTGTATACATATAGTATATGCCGCTAAAATATTTACAGTATCAATTCTTTTGCACTCTAGTTTTTGGATTCGGGAGAGAGTTGTTCATGTTTACTAATATTTTTTGGACTGTCTTAGACCATAAGTATAACATGTACTGTATGAATACTGAAATGGGCATAGTTTAATTACAGCCGCACCCAAACAAAGATAATTGTCAATTATTACTAGGCGTGTATCAGTACATGAGTACCAAAAGTACAGAAGGAAAGTGGCTTACTGGAAAGTCATTGTCTTGCAAAGAACCATATGACGTAAAATGATGAGATACATAAATGACAGGCTTGAACAGCGTGACAGTGGTTTGAAATGGTGTGCCAGATGAAGGAGTGGTGCGGTATAATGAAAATATGCAAGACTCTCTCTCTTGTTGTCTTTGTTTATTCTATGTGGGAGGTTATTGACTGCAAACAGATAAAATTAGCATATTAAATTGAAATAAACAACAACAAGGCAAAAGTGAGCATGGCTCAAATACCCCTGCTCACTGCTTGATCCCTACTAAAGTAGGGCCAAAGGTTTTGCCCTTTTAGAACTAATGGAATTAGTCTATTGAGCACAATCTAGCTTGTTATTATCAAAAATTGTGAGCACCCTGGACTTCTAACCCCCAAAAGGCACAACTAGACCATACTGTGAACCATCATACCAAATTTGAAGTTCCTAAGTTAAATAGTTTCCGAGTTCTGCTCCGGAAACGAAAGTGTGACAAACGAACAGAAGGACGGACGGAAAGATGGAAGGACAGACACGCAGAGCGCTATATACCCCCGACTACATTGTCGCGGGGGTATAATAATGATTTGATGATGATAAAGACATCATGTCATCGTGGCTTAGTCTTGCTTTTAGGACACAGGATTTGTTTTTTATCTTATGTTGCATAATTTATTGAAAAAGTTAATCTCAACAATACGTACAGAGAGTTAGATTAGTGGTGAAACAACAATCTACCTCATGATAAGTAAAGAAAGGTTGATGATAGAATGGATGGCGCTTACTATCCTTTATATCCCCTAACCAATAGGCTATCCTAACCTGAACCATTCGTCCCTCTGGACAATCCGTTCTAGCATTTACCGTAAACGAATGCCACAGTAAATGATGGAATGACCGATAAGGAAGCATAGAGAGTTTTTGCTGAATCATGAGATGTGGGCTGTGCGCCCAGATTCAAGGCAGGGTGTTTTGTTTTTTTTACATT
The DNA here is from genome assembly GCA_014673565.1 of Sebastes schlegelii. Taxonomy (NCBI): domain Eukaryota; kingdom Metazoa; phylum Chordata; class Actinopteri; order Perciformes; family Sebastidae; genus Sebastes; species Sebastes schlegelii. The sequence continues at coordinate 14,019,244 of CM025842.1, forward strand.
TAGTGACTGTACTGTAGAGGCAGGTAAAACCAGTGTCGGTAGTTGATCCAGAATTTTCCAGTAAAAATTTTCAGCAGGAAATTCTTTTTAATGAAATCCTCGCTTGCAACAGTGAACCCATCCATTAGAGATTCTGATATGCACAAATCAACAGAAGGTGTGCGTTTCAGCTCCATCTTATGGGTGAAACCGCAACTTAATGCGTTTATTTAGGCTTCAAGTCTACTGAGCAAACGGTTTTAAGCTGTTAATCTGTCACTGGCAGGGAGCCTTGAAACCGACCTGGTTGCCAGCCTTGTGAGACAGGATAAAAGCTGTTAATATGTCACTTTATTAAGTTTTAATATGTTTTCACGCGAGAAAGTAACCGTTTAGATTTCAAATATGTGGTCAGTTTATCCAAATAACGTCTGTTTGGAAATTTGCTGTGATGTTTTCAGATGTGATGGAGCTGCTGGCGGGGTGCCTTGAGACCGGCCCGGCTGTCGCTTGAGAATACTTCGGTGTGAACATTGCACTCAGCTGTGTGATCACTTGTGGCGAGTAGTGAGTGAGGAGTCAGCAATCAATCAATGGCAGTATCAAACAGGAAATAAAAGTTGTTTTGCGAAAGTGTGAGCCACAGTGACCAGGCGAGGTCCTTGAACATGCAGCCATAAATGAGCACTCAAATTATTATGCAGTTTGGTTCAGCACTAGATATGCACACCCATGCACTCACTCACACACGCACAAACTCACACACACGGCCGATCTCATTATCTCCTGGCGGAGATGATAATTAAGCCATTGTGTGTTTGCATACTTGAGCTTCCTGAGGTTTTTGTCTTGTGACACAGAGTCATATGGTTCTGCTTTTCGTTTTTTTTCTCGGACACTGTTACAGTTGCAATGTGTAAAATCTGGCCAGGAGACGTACCTCCAGTTAGCAGGTAACTTGTATTCAGCCAACACAAACCCCAGCACATGGGTCTGATCCCAGGTGATGTTGTGCCCCTTAAACAGGGGAAATAGTGAGAGAGAAGGATGAATAAATCACACACGCAGCTCTTCCCTTCACTCCTCTCTGTATTGAGTGAGGAAGAGGAGCGCGATCCCCCTACTGGAACCCCGAGGCATTACCAACAGATCAACGCAAAATCAACCCACACACACAAGGATCTGCATCACCTATCTGCATTATTCCTCTTTCTGGTTCACAGCATATGTGCTGCATAGTCTCTACAGTGACCAGTTTTTATGCATATTTACATCCAAAAATTAAATGACATGTCCTGAAACCGATACAGTAATAACTGAGACAGCAAAGAAATTAGCTTTTCTCTAAATAAATGAATTATGCCTGAAAAATTAATTATTCTTGCATTATTCTTGCCTGTCACAGTGACTCCTCCCCGATCAGCAAACTTTCTGTTGCTGCCGTTACACAGGTTGGATCCAGCGCTCAACCAGCCCGCTGTGACTCACAGCGCTGGGCTTTGTGCTGGCTGAATTTGAGTTGCTGCGGCCGCTGACTGGGTGTCCATCTCCTAGAGCTGTCGAATGTCGACCACTCGACTACTCAGAACACGGTAAGGACAAGACGAAGGTGTGGGTCATTTTCTTGTATCTGCCACCACGAATTAAGTCCAATAAAACTATCAAAGCTTACACGGACCATACAGCCTGTGGTTAGTGGTACAAACACACAGATGGCTAACATTGTATGGACCCAGTAGTAGAGGTGGAATGCTGACCCCTATTTGTTTGGAGCAGGTGGCTACATTTTATACATCGCACCTTTAATGTGATAGCACAATTATGAGTCAAATGGATTTGATTTGTATACCGCCAAATGTGATGAGATTTTTCCTCTGTGTGCTGTCACTGTGTAGAAATGTTAATATATGTGGGTGTTTATGTTCCTGTGTGCAGATATGTTGGTTGAAACTACTACTGGTGTGTTGAACCTACTGTGACACCGAATGAACAACAGCTATGTATTTCTATTTCTCAGCAGCTGGAATATGCACAAATGCTGCTTCTTGGTCCCTTAGTGGTTGATATTACCTCAATAGATAATAAAGAACAACCAAAATATAAACCATAATCTATCTATATAACATACTGTACATAGGAATATAGATGTTATGAAGAGATAAAAAGACATGTTCATACCCTGTATTTACCCGGCACGGCGACCAGAGGTCCAAGTGTGAGCCTTACAGTATCTCTCTGATCTCTGTGGTGAACGGGGTTGCAATGCTGCAGAAGAACAGACAAAATTACAGGGTTTCATTAATGCATTGAGTCGGACTGGCTTACAGATATTGATTACTTAAGGGCTCTGCAGCACAAAACAAGGCACAAAGCAGCTCAGCAATCATACTGCTTTTGGAGCACTGACAAGTTTCACCAGAACTACTGAATAGGTGTCCATTATCAGGAATTATATCATGGTCTGGCTGAATACTCGATTCTGATTGGCTGCAGGGTGTCCATTAATTCGTGATAATGGACACCTAAGTAGTTCCATTGAAACTGATGATTCACTGTTATAAATGAATGCACTGGCTATAAAAAAAAATGGAATGTCTTATTTACAACACTGAGTATAACGTCAGTCCTTCAGTTCCTGTTACTCTGAACACCACAGGGTGGCGAGTGTAACACACAGGCTGCAAGAAGTAAGTTTACACTGCCCCTCTGAACTGATACAATCACATAAGCGATCATCTCGCATTCCATTCGCTGTTAACTCGCTACTTCACGCTGCGGCCGACAGTACTCTCATTTCTTTGTGAAACTTTTGATATTGATTTTGTTGTTGTAGTCCATCCTATTTATTGTAGCAGTGAACAATGTTTCCATTACATAAGAACCTTAAGGGATGGTTATGATTTTTCCAGGTATTAGCAAACCCTCAGGTGTTACCAGGGAAACAGAGTGAGTGGATTGTGAAAAACTTTACATTTTGGTTGCAAAACGCATTAAAATATAAATTAATGGACTTAATTATTTTTTTCTTTTGCAAGTGATCATGGTATAAGCAGGATAATGCCCTTCGAGGTGACCATAATCAGGACTTAAGCGCCACAAATTTGACTTTTTACGATCAGCTACTGAAGTAGTCTTTTGTAAGGGGTTTGATGTGGTTGTGAGTGACGGTACTAAATTATGGAAGCAAACCAAATTTGCTCTTATGGGGCAGTTAAGATTGACTTGAGTTAGCCTGGATTCCCATCTACAAACAGTTCTTTATCATGCAGGAAGAAAAGGAGGAAATCAACTGGAGTAGATAAAAGAAAGCTTTACAGGGTTGTCAAAAGCCAAGCATTGTCTTGTTCTCAGAGACACTGTTTATGTCCTGAAAGAAGATAGTCATTATGTTTTAAACATTTCACTAGTAAGCAATACTCAATATTAGCCCATAAAAAATAACAAACTGAATGGTGCAGAGATGGTTCAAAATCAGGGAACAAGGAGATTATGTTATTCAGCTAACTTTGGATATAGGATGATTAGGATCCGCTATCAACAACAACATGCTGGTATGGAAATTTGGGGGCTAGAAACAAAAGCAAGCTCACAAAACTAGTCAAAACAGCCAGAAAGATTATAGGGAACCCCCAGAGACAGCTGGTGGAGCTGTATAATACACAAACTAAGAGGAAAGCATCATTATTAGTTCAGGACCCTGTACATCCTCTGTTTATGAATTTGAAAAACTCCCCTCGGGACGACGATACAGGGTACCCACAACAAAGATGTCTATTTTATATATTAATAGATGAGTAATAGATGTGCAATTCACAGCACTAAGACTAGACTATTTCTGATTTAGCCCTGCATCATCAGTGACATCTGATACTTTCATCTGATAATACCCTCCTTACTATAAATCTGGCCCCAGAGAACCTGATCCAAAAGGGAAAGAAATCCACAATAATACTGTAATTTAATACCAAAAGTAAAGGCAGAGAGAGAAGGAGAGTGTTCACAAATTTCTTCCAAAAATGAAAATGCTTATAGTAGGAAAATCAATGCAAATCAATGAAGCAGGAGTATTTCAGTAAAAAAACAAAAACAAACATAAACCACATTTGCAAATATGTCACAGTTTTTAGGCTAGAGTGAAGATCCTGGCATCATACTGTACGAAACTACAAAAACCTGAGGAATCCATTGGCACCAACCATGTCCACCAACCATAGTTAATCACAATTAACTATGGATAATCATATGATTAAATATTTTAATAGTTTGACAGACCTAATTCTGATATGATAGAGACTTAATGATAAGAACACCCCAAAAGAAACTAAAGACTCAAGTCAATTCAAATTACTTTATTTTCAGTGATTTGTGCAGTGAACAAATGCAACATCTAAAAACATATAAAACATATATATCAAAAAATACTAAGTCACGTACAAAAGCTAATGATAAAAACATGGAGTAAGAGCCGGGGGCAGTAGGTGTAACAGTGCAGTAATGCTGGCGTCTGTGTGTACGGATGAAGGTAGGAACAAAACTAGATGTGGCCCTTCTGGTTGTTAAGGGCAGGGACCTAATACACTCAAACATCCAACTTACGTATGCTGCACATTGCCCCACCTACTGTTGTAAATTAATAATTACTTATCCTTTAATCTAACTACCAAACACAAGTCACACAACACAACAATGATGAGGCCTCCCAAACAGAAATACAATCCAAAAGCTTGAGTGATTTTAGAATATGGATTGTCTTAGATGTAGACCAGAGTTATTGCTGTCAGCAAACCGACTAGCAGGGTCACCAGTGGGGTCAGCAGTGGGGTCACCTGGCCTGCAGCACTCATAGCTCTCACCACTCTGACTGCAAGAGAAGAACCAAAATGTACATAAAATGTATATTCATCAAGTTTGCTGTCATCAAAAGTACAAAAGGTATGAGAAGATAAGAGATCTTTACCTAAATGATGTGCTGGCAGGATTAGTGGTCCTAGTGAGATCTGTTCAAATTCAAGGTCGGATGTGTCCCTCCTACCTCGGTAGTGGTGACCTGGGAAGCAGTCCTGCAGGAAAACAACAACATTAGAGGCTTCTGTTGATGCACCTGTTGATAATCTATCTAAACGCACACAAACACAGTAGTACTTACAGGTGTGCAGTTGTTGTGTGCCTTAAGACACAGATGGACGTGGCAGTGAAGGTAGATAGATGTAAAGTTGGTAAAGGTGAACATCCTGAAGGAGAATCGGGACACAGTGGAGACGCCATTCTGAACTATCTCTACTGTAGTATCTGCTGGATTAGGACACCTGGAAGAATGTAGTAGAGACGATGTGACCAGACGGACTATAACGTTTTCAGACTTTGGCAATTAAGAACCAGTGATCAGCGTGCTAAGATAAGATAAAGTTGCAATAGTTCCTTTACATTTCTTTTATGAGATCCCAGCGGACGGGGTAGCTGGCGACGTTGATTGGCGTGGCCCAACAAGATTCCACAACGGTAGATATCTGCCTTCCGTCGACTCCTTCTGTGCGTAACTCCACATACAACCTCTGGTCGATTTCCACGTCTATGTCCATGTTAGTGGTCATCGGATAGCGGAAGCCAGAGTCCTGGTAGGGGATCATCCTCACATGATACTGTCCTCGGCCTGATGCAAGCTTCTTCCTCACAATGCTACGAAAACAACAACAACACATAATGTTACTACACTTGAGAAGGAACAAGTCACTGGCAGGTATTTGGCAACAAAGTCTTGCTGGATTTCTTTTAAGTTTTCTTTGTATAGTTGGTTTAAATGGTAAGTTAATTTGTGATGGTGCAAATTGCGGGTAGTGGGCAGTTACACAAAATTTCTGACAACCACGGGCACCTATTTTCAATCTTTGTAATTACCATCATCATAGAGCACCACTGTCACAGAAGATAAGTACTCAAAAAAGGTCTGAGGTGCAGATGTAGCACTGTTAAAAATTTAATTTTTAATTGAATACGTAAACATTGAAACGCTGCTATCATACATACGCCATGACGTATTTCTATGGGCCAGGGGTGGAGAGAGTATTCAAATCCTTTAATGAAGTAAAAGTGCTAATACAGCACTGTAAAATTACTCTGTTACAAGTAAAAGTCCTGCATTGTACATGTTACTTAAGTATATAAGCATAATCAGAAAAATGTACTTAAAGTATAAAAAATAAAAGTACTCAGTGCAGAAAATGTCCCCTGTGATTATATTATCATTATATTATTATTTCTTATGCATTCATTTAGAAGCAGGACTTTACTGTTTACTGTAGCTCATTTGTATCGGACTGCAACTAATGATTACTTTCATTAAGGATTAAAGTGGCAGTGGGCAGTATATTTTTGGCATCATTGGGTAAAAATTCCATAATAACCTTTCAGCATATTGTGATTCAAGTGTTCTGAGAGATAACTACACTTCTGCACCTCCTTATGGCTCTGTTTTCAATTTTTTTTTAATTTAGCCCATGACGGGAGACTTTGGCCAGATCGTTTTATAAAAATAACTTTTTTTAATCATACTTGCTCCATTTCTACCCACTGCCGCTTTAAACACAGTATTTGCGTGAATGTACTTAGTTACATTCCACCACTGCTTCAGACAGATGTTCACTATAAAAAAGGACAGACAGACTTAAGTCAGTAAAACATGCAGATTAGATAGTATTGTCACCTCTCTACGGGGTTGATGCCCACATCCATAGACAGGGCCTGCCAAAGAGGGTATTCACAGCAAAAACGCAGATGAATGTTTCTCTCGCGGCTGATTGGACTTCCATGAGTGTCCACATCGCCCTGGATCACGTTCGCATAGGTGAAATGGGTTCCATTGCTCTTAAAATTGAAATGACAAAATGGTATAAGTTATTTGTTGTAATACGTGTTAAGGACAGCATTTACATCTAAAATCTTCTTCAGTCTGTGTTGATTCCATTATAGTCTATGAGCTGTACCCTGAGAGTTGTCCCACACAGCTTGTCGTCATTGTTAAAGTGGAACACCAGTCGTCCGTCCTCGACAGTCCCGTTGCAGGAGTGATCTTGGAGGTGGAGGGCGCCGGGGTGGAAGCCAGCTTCAAACAGCTGGCAGCGCGACACGGACATGGTGCCTGAACTACTGTTACAACTGATGGACGAGTCTATGAGAGAGAGATAGAAATAAAAGACATGGTCTCATGATTAAAGTTGCACTCATCAATATTTTTAGATTACTAATGGATCAAATGACTACTATATATGTAGGTGTTGCTCATAGTGACAAACCCATAGAGAATAGTTGACTCTCACAGATGTTGTAACAATCCTATAGATTTATATTGAATCACCAGTTTAAATAATTTTTTTTTAAAAATCTGAGAAATCATGTTTTGTCCGTCATTTTTGAATCGTTGATGGTTCACATTACTACAATACCCATGAGCCTTGACAGCGATTGTTGTTGCCAGTCAGGGGCGCCTGAAAGCATTCAAAATTGGCCCGGAAGCTGCAGATTGCAGAATCACTTTTTTCAACACCGTAATCTTTAGCTTCCACTGGCCGTCAGCGGTGCATGAACAGAATTTTAAGGTTGGGATTTCATATTTTTTGCCTAAATGCACTTTGGGAGTCATAGCTAAATCCTACCTGTTTTTAGTGGAAGAACGATGATAAACCGAAACCTGAGTGGATTGTATTGTTCCTTGCTCTCTTAATGTTTCACGAACAATGCCATTGTACTATGTAGCAATGTTTACTACTCATCTTACACATGTCACTTCTGCAATCTTAAAACAAAGCAGTGCTTTAAGAGGAGCTGCCCTCACCGTAGCTCATATTGTTGGGCTGATGGTGGTGCTCATCACAGAAGCAGCCGTACACACCGTCCTTCTCACCACACCACTCATGCTCTGCGCAGTCCAGCTGGTCACAGGGGTCTGACTCAGCTATGGAAATAGTGGGGAAATGATGAGACAAGGAGTGATGAAAGAGAAACAAAACAGGTAAGAGAGAAGATACCTATGGTCTAATGCAAACTTACAACAATACAAAGCAGAGCGCCAATCAGAGATGTTTAATCCCAAAACAGAGCAGGTTTTCTCATAGGCTGCGACATCAGAACACAGTATGCCATTTGCTTTAGTGTAGAGGCAGAGATCGTAGACACAGGAACTGAAGAATGGCTGAGGATCAGAGTGTGGGTGACAGGCACTGAATGGGCCGCTACTGTTGGTGATGACGCTACAGAGCTGAGAGTACTCTGCCCTAAATCGACAGTTGTCCAGTCCATCACCAATCACATCATCGGTGGATCCACATCTAGAAAATACATTACACGTTTAATACTTGGGCTGACTTTGTTTATTTTGCCACAACATATATTTCTGCAATAAGAGTGTTGTTGTTTCTTTATGTAGTGAAAGATTGTTAACTGATGATATTTTGACCCCACTTTGTGCGTGGAATACCCTACAAGTTCAGCTCACCCTGGTTGGCTTGTGGGTGAAATCCAGCTGTGTCCAAAGTGATTGTCATTTTGTGCCAATGTGCCATTGGGCAAGACTTTGTCATCTGCAGGATCACTGTTGAGGTTTCCACACATCCCGGTGACTCTATTTTGACAGTGATAGTGTACTCTGACCAGTAAAGTACTACGGCCATCAAAGTGGACTACCAAGTTAATGGCATCGACCACTATGTAGCCTCCCTGTCTGACCACCTGAGCTAAGGTTCCTGTAGTTGTGGGAAGAGACACGGCACTTCCATTCACCTGGTAGGATGAAAGATTATAGAAAGATAAAGAAGGGTGAGGAGGCACTTGTCGTTACGTATGTTTACACCAAACCGATTTAGAAAGTTGTTCATCTTCAAGTAATAAATGGTTTACCTTTACTATATTGTTGGGTCCAATCCTGATATGCACACTCTCTCTTTGATTTGAGAGGTATATATCCACTGCTGACACAAACGACACGCGGTTGTTGCCACGGTGACTATTGGTGGCTACTACCTGAAACTGTGTTTCATTGGGGCCGTGGTTCACACTCTCAGTAATGATGTAAGAGCATGTGCCCTGGAAATGAGCCACTGTCCCATCAAAGGTGATGTAATGTGGGTCCCCCCATGCAGTGCAAGTAGACATTGGATCATAACAGCCCTGCTGGCCATTTCTGATGGTGCACTCTTGTGTAGGGGTACAAGATGCAGCATAACAGCGCAGGTCATTGGGACCATGGCATTCACAGTACTTGGAGCAATCATCTGTCCAGAAAAACTCACCAGCCTGCAAAAGGTGAGACAAAGACATGCATAAAAAATTATTAAGATTTAGCATGTGCTACATTAATAACACAAAACGGCTGCTAAGTGGACTTGGATAATGAAATTGTCATTGTTCTGTGTGTAGCTTATCACACACTAAATTGTAGTCATGTGATTTCCCTTTTTTTCTCTTTTTTTTTACTGTAAAACGATATAGCTACACTGCTTGGAACACAATTTTCATTGTTTTCTACCAAGTTATCACTCAATCTTGTTGCTTGCAGCTTTGCTAAAATGTTTCCTGAAATTCAATAGTCAAAAATCTCCTTTTAGCAATAGACTGGAGCACAAGGTAAGAACCAGAGATGTGTGTTTCCCCTTTCCTTGTCTGACTTATCTTAAATGCTATTGTCCATTTCATTTTCTTTGTAAACATATGCAACACATTCATAAACACATGCCATATTGTACAGTAACACACATTGACGGTATATAACAATATTAGGTAATAAGATAGAAAAAACAATAGAAAAACAAAATGGACAAATGGTGTTAATAAGAGAAAAGCAGGACAAAATGGAGGTGTCATGGGGAGAGTAGAAGTAAATAGGGTTAATTTTGTGTATTTAAGGTGTGAAAAGCACAATCTGAGGCTACAGTCAGCCAGTATTCTGACACTTATAAGTACGGCAGCTGCTACCACAGTTGGTGGGTCAAGTTAAAAAATACCAGTTTTTACACACAATACATGTCGCACAATAAAGTAGCAAATCATTCTTCCAGTTTGAAGTAATCTGATGATAAACAGAGCCACTATTGTAGTGTTGTTTTGGTCTTCTCTCTACAGTATTGCAAAATAACTTGTTACTTGACAATTTTAGGCAAGTTTTAGGATAGTTTCTTTGTTAAGCACACTAATGTTGATGGTTGATAGAGGTGGGTAGACCCTTGATCAAAGGGAAATGGTTATATGTACAAAGACTGAAATCATTGAGACAATCAGATGAATTATTAAAAAACCTTGGAAGTGCAGCTTCTTAATCCTTCGTCTAACCGGAAAGCCCAGCGACCGGGTACATTGACATTGCTGCTCCGGGGGAAAGTTGAATTAATGCCTGTTGCAGTGTCAGAGAATGATCCAGGGATGGAGAAATGGTGAGTGGAGTTTTCTGTGTCATATCCAGCCTGGAAATAGATGTCAAATAGATAAAAGTAGTCAAATCTTTTTGTATTTGTGCATTTCCATTACTACATTCAGATTTAAATAAAGCATGGCAACTTTTTACATTGCATATTGCATATAATTTGAATGGCTCTAACCTGTAAATTGGCAGGTGTAAAGGCTATCATCCCATAATTCATCAGCACAAATGAGTACTGGCCACCAGAGATCAAGACTGCTTGGGCGGTTGTTTGCTGAAAAAAATGTACATGTGGTTATTATAGTAAATATATGTAGTAATAGGTAAAATACACATCATATGTGTTTCCTCATTTAGAACAAGATGACTTACTGTTCCAGTTCTTGAATAGTAAGCCACCTGATACCATGTTGCAACAAAGACCCAGTTGGCCGTGAAGTTCAACGCTGGGAAGTAACGATTAATGTCTTCTGTAGCTCGTCCGAGGATACTACCATTGGTGTATTGGTTGTAGAGGATCTGACCATTTCTTGTGTTGTCTAAATCTATCCAGATTGGAGCGATGAAGTCTCTGGATCCATTCAATGGAATCCTTTGAGCTGTGAAACTACTCCAAGAACTGTTAAAGGTCATGTGTCCATTGTGGTTCACCTGGAAACCAAAAAGTAAACCAGTTCTTACTTACAAAGAATTAGTACGCATTGTAACGCTTTACAATAAAAATCATTTAATAATGGTAAATTGATAGTTAATTAAACTTTGCAGTAATTATGTTACTGTTAACAAACAATGAAATTATATTTAATCATGTTTACCAATTATTAGTTAAGCTATAATGTATGTTATTTCATTAGTTTGTGTAATATGAAATAATTCATTTATAAATTATAAATTCTATCATAGCTGATAGGAGACGATAACAATTACATTCGGATTGCATTATTAAAGTATTTATTAACAGTTTATAGTTGTACACATTATAATATTTTATATACTATATTAAGTATTTGTTAATGATTACTAAATTATTTCTAAACTTTCAAGAAATCGTTGTAAAACATCCATAAACATTACATAGATAGTATTAAAAGTATTAACTATCTATTTAGATAATGGTTTTAGATGCTTTACAAAGCATTTAGTAATCATTTAACAAGATATTACAATTAGTTGCAACTTTATAAAGCCATCCAAATCATTTTTATAAATGGTTTACAAATCAATTAACCATTAAAAAAGTGTTACAAATATCTGATCTATCTATCTATGTAATGTTTGTAGATGTTTAGAAACAATTTCTGAAATGTTCACAAATAATTTTGTAATCATTAAAAAATACTTAATATAGTATATAAAAGTTTATAATGTGTACAACAATAAACTTTTAAACTAACAAATTATAACATTTCTAATAACAAGTAAACATTATTAATTATCATTTCATGGTTTGTTACCAGTAAAGTAACTATTAACTAAATGCTAATTAACTATCAATTTACCATTTATAAATTATAGTTATTATAAAGTGATACTGTTTAGGAAGAAGTTAAAAAAAAGTATTATTAGTTTAATAAAATATTGCAGGTTTTGCTTCTCTTATTTATGCATTAATTAAAATATATGGATTTAGTAAATTCTAATACTATTTTTACATACATAAATCTGATTATAAGTCCGTCCGAAATACACAAAAGGTCGTTGCAGGGGAATTCGAGGAGAACTTCCATCGTCTGCATCAGGGCTTCTGGTTCCCTCAATGGGGTAGAGGGGTACTAGAAAGAACAAAAGACGCCACATTTTTAAGAAAAGATGAAATGCCCATGTTGGTGTTATTGGTAAATGCCATATTGGCAAAGGTTGCACAGTGTTTTTATCATTTCTAGATCACCACACTTAACCAATCATATCCATGTTTAATCCTGTATACAAAATATGCTTTATGCATTATTTGTTTTTTTGTGGATTCTTTAAATCCAATATACTGACCAAACGAATACATCTTTTTCATATTAAACGTTTTGGTATGTCATAGCAGGAATAGAACAGATGTCATTGAAAACATTAGAAAAGACAGTATTTTCTCAAAAGGCTCACTGGCTTTGCTTAGTGGGACATTTGAAGTCAAAATGTCAGCTATTTTTCAACCTGGTATTATGTAACTTGTTAAGTATAACAAAGCAAAGCAAACCATTGCCTCTGGTAATGTATAAAGTAAAAGTATAGTAATACATTCATGTACAATACTTTATACTGTGTGCTGTCATTCTATAGTCCCTATATATTTCAAAACCTTAAAAGGGACAAATAACTTGAAATTTAGCTTGACATAAGCTGCAGCTAACATCTTCTGTTCAAAACTACTTATTCCTACTAACAATCAAACAATCATACAGCAGTGGTATTAGCTGTAATCCAGGGAAAATACGTATAATCTTGAAGTAAAAACTGCTTTGAGCTACTGATTGTATGACTGATCTGTTAAAAGTATGAACAAATGACTAAAAGATTATTCAAATTTCAACTTGCTTGGAATCGAAGGACCCGCCAAACCTATGAAAACAAACAAATAAATGTAATTGGATAAAAATCAGGGTCTGCTAACATCAATTAACAAATGTCAGTTAGTAAATTTACATAAATGCATCTACAGAAGTAAAACTTAATATAAATTGAATTTAATTCAATTTTCAGCCTGGTATCATGTAACTTGTTAAGTATAACAAAGCAAAGCAAACCATTGTCTCTGGTGTCAAAGTGTGGTACCTCCCCAACCTTCAGTCAACACCCTTTGCTTTTACCGTGCTATATAAATGCACTGTAACACTAAACACTTGCATGGGATGTAAATTGTGTACTATTATAACAGTACAGTAAGAAATTCACGTAAAATATTTTATGCTCTGTGCTGTCATTTTATTGTCACTATATATTTCAAACCCTTAAAAGGGACAAATAACTTGAAATTTAGCTTGACATGAGCTTCAGCTAACATCTTCTGTTCAAAGCTACTTATTCCTGTTAACAAACAATCATACAGCAGTGGTATTAGCTGTAATCCAGGGAAAATATGTATAATCTTGAAGTAAAAACTGCTTTGAGCTACTGATTGTAAGACTGACCTGTTAAGAGTATGAACAAATGACTAAAAGATTATTTAAATTTCAACTCACTTGTAGTCTGAGGAGCCGCCGGAACTATGAAAACAAACACATAAATATAATTGGATGAAAATCAGAGTCTGCTAACATCAATTAACAAATGTCAGTAAATTTACATAAATGCATCTACAGAAGTAAAAGTTAATATAATTGAATTTAATTCAATTTTCAGCCTGGTATTATATAACTTGTTAAGTATAACAAAGCAAAGCAAACCATTGCCTCTGGTGTCAAAGTGTGGTACCTCCCCAACCTTCAGTTCACACCCTTTGCTTTTACTGTGCTGTATGAACGCACTGTAACACTAAACACTCACATGGGATGTAAATTGTGTACTATTATAACAGTATAGTAATAAATTCATGTATAATACTTTATACTGTGTGCTGTCATTTTATAGTCACTATATATTTCAAAACCTTAAAAGGGACAGATAACTTGAAATTTAGCTTGACATGAGCTGCAGCTAACACGTTCTGTTCAAAGCTACTTATTCCTGCTAACAAACAACAATTAATCATACAGCAGTGGTATTAGCTGTAATCCAGGGGATATACGCATGATCTTGAAGTACAAACTGCTTTGAGCTACTGATTGTAAGACTGACCTGTTGAGATATGAACAAATGACTAAAAGATTATTTCAATTTCAACTTACTTGTAGTCTGAGGAGCCGTCATAGCTATGAAAACAAACACATAAATATAATTGGATGAAAATCAGAGTCTGCTAACATCAATTAACAAATGTCAGTAAATTTACATAAATGCATCTACAGAAGTAAAAGTTAATATAATTGAATTTAATTCAATTTTCAGCCTGGTATTATATAACTTGTTAAGTATAACAAAGCAAAGCAAACCATTGCCTCTGGTGTCAAAGTGCGGTACCTCCCCAACCTCCAGTTCACATCCTTTGCTTTTGCTGTACTATATGAACACACTGTAACACTAAACACTCACATGGGATGTAAATTGTGTACTATTATAACAGTATAGTAAGAAATTCATGTATAATACTTTATACTGTGTGCTGTCGTTTTATAGTCACTATATATTTCAAAACCTTAAAAGGGACAAAAAACTTGAAATTTAGCTTGACATGAGCTGCAGCTAACATCTTCTGTTCAAAGATACTTAATCCTGCTAACAAACAACAAACAATCATACAGCAGTGGTATAAACTGTAATCCAGGGGAAATACGTATGATCTTGAAGTAAAAACTGCTTTGAGCTACTGATTGTATGAATGATCTGCTAAAAGTATGAACAAATGACTAAAAGATTATTTCAATTTCAACTTACTTGTAGTCTGAGGAGCCGCCGAAACTATGAAAACAAACACATAAATGTAATTGGATGAAAATCAGAGTCTGCTAACATCAATTAACAAATGTCAGTTAGTAAATTTACATAAATGCATCTACAGAAGTAAAAGTTAATATAAATTGAATATAATTAAATTTTCAGCCTGGTATCATGTAACTTGTTAATTATAACAAAGCAAAGCAAACCATTGTCTCTGGTGTCAAAGTGTGGTACCTCCCCAACCTTCAGTCAACACCCTTTGCTTTTACCGTGCTATATAAATGCACTGTAACACTAAACACTTGCATGGGATGTAAATTGTGTACTATTATAACAGTACAGTAAGAAATTCACGTAAAATATTTTATGCTCTGTGCTGTCATTTTATTGTCACTATATATTTCAAACCCTTAAAAGGGACAAATAACTTGAAATTTAGCTTGACATGAGCTTCAGCTAACATCTTCTGTTCAAAGCTACTTATTCCTGTTAACAAACAATCATACAGCAGTGGTATTAGCTGTAATCCAGGGAAAATATGTATAATCTTGAAGTAAAAACTGCTTTGAGCTACTGATTGTAAGACTGACCTGTTAAGAGTATGAACAAATGACTAAAAGATTATTTAAATTTCAACTCACTTGTAGTCTGAGGAGCCGCCGGAACTATGAAAACAAACACATAAATATAATTGGATGAAAATCAGAGTCTGCTAACATCAATTAACAAATGTCAGTAAATTTACATAAATGCATCTACAGAAGTAAAAGTTAATATAATTGAATTTAATTCAATTTTCAGCCTGGTATTATATAACTTGTTAAGTATAACAAAGCAAAGCAAACCATTGCCTCTGGTGTCAAAGTGTGGTACCTCCCCAACCTTCAGTTCACACCCTTTGCTTTTACTGTGCTGTATGAACGCACTGTAACACTAAACACTCACATGGGATGTAAATTGTGTACTATTATAACAGTATAGTAATAAATTCATGTATAATACTTTATACTGTGTGCTGTCATTTTATAGTCACTATATATTTCAAAACCTTAAAAGGGACAGATAACTTGAAATTTAGCTTGACATGAGCTGCAGCTAACACGTTCTGTTCAAAGCTACTTATTCCTGCTAACAAACAACAATTAATCATACAGCAGTGGTATTAGCTGTAATCCAGGGGATATACGCATGATCTTGAAGTACAAACTGCTTTGAGCTACTGATTGTAAGACTGACCTGTTGAGATATGAACAAATGACTAAAAGATTATTTCAATTTCAACTTACTTGTAGTCTGAGGAGCCGTCATAGCTATGAAAACAAACACATAAATATAATTGGATGAAAATCAGAGTCTGCTAACATCAATTAACAAATGTCAGTAAATTTACATAAATGCATCTACAGAAGTAAAAGTTAATATAATTGAATTTAATTCAATTTTCAGCCTGGTATTATATAACTTGTTAAGTATAACAAAGCAAAGCAAACCATTGCCTCTGGTGTCAAAGTGCGGTACCTCCCCAACCTCCAGTTCACATCCTTTGCTTTTGCTGTACTATATGAACACACTGTAACACTAAACACTCACATGGGATGTAAATTGTGTACTATTATAACAGTATAGTAAGAAATTCATGTATAATACTTTATACTGTGTGCTGTCGTTTTATAGTCACTATATATTTCAAAACCTTAAAAGGGACAAAAAACTTGAAATTTAGCTTGACATGAGCTGCAGCTAACATCTTCTGTTCAAAGATACTTAATCCTGCTAACAAACAACAAACAATCATACAGCAGTGGTATAAACTGTAATCCAGGGGAAATACGTATGATCTTGAAGTAAAAACTGCTTTGAGCTACTGATTGTATGAATGATCTGCTAAAAGTATGAACAAATGACTAAAAGATTATTTCAATTTCAACTTACTTGTAGTCTGAGGAGCCGCCGAAACTATGAAAACAAACACATAAATGTAATTGGATGAAAATCAGAGTCTGCTAACATCAATTAACAAATGTCAGTTAGTAAATTTACATAAATGCATCTACAGAAGTAAAAGTTAATATAAATTGAATATAATTAAATTTTCAGCCTGGTATCATGTAACTTGTTAATTATAACAAAGCAAAGCAAACCATTGCCTCTGGTGTCAAAGTGTACCTCCCCAAATAATTTTCAGCTTTACTTGTTTAGTAGAGTAAAACAAAGCAAATGACTAAGAGATTATCTATACTTCAACTTTATTTAATTTGATTTAATTAGATACTTACTTATCATCCCCAAAAGCAGCACAGGCAACATTATTTGACTCGCCATTCTCCAAAGCCAAATATTTAAACCTGCTGACCAAATAGAATTAATTAAATTTCAAAAGAATAAAAAAAAAAAAAAAACAACAAAGAAATGTGACAACAAAAAAAATAGAAACCATTCAGAGACTGCATACCCCACCAAGGATGCATAGTCCTGTAAATATGTTTTATGGTTTTAATAGCAAAAGATGTTTTAAGATTTAAATTCATATCGATCCATATCCAGACACTTTTTTTTTTATTTTCTCAGAAACTGCTTACAGTACATAATACTGTAAGTGCAATAGTTTCTGAGAAAATTGGACAAACGTTAAAGAAGCGATGTTAGCAATGTCAAGAAATTCTGGAGCTGCACCTGAATCCAGATCTGCACCAAAAACAAATCACTTGTTGTTTGACTCAGTCTAATTTTCTATGATTTGTCAAATATGTTATCATATAACATATGATTTACATCAGGCTAACTGCAAAACAAGACTGAAAACATCACCTATCTGTCTGAGGAAATAATGCTAATAAAAATAGAAAATTGACAGTGTCAAATGAAGATGTCTGTGAAAATGAAACATTGCTTTCTTAAATTAAATGCATTTTGTCAGTGCAGTGTGCAAATCGTTTGTTTAACTCCAATATGATTAAAATTCTCAATTAAGTTCTTACTATAATTCAGTTGGAAAAAAGGCACCACTTTTTAAGGAAATACTATCAGCATGCAGCAAGCTGTCTTAAAATAATATCTCATTTAAATACAAAATAAATTAATTACCTGTTGATATGCTTCTTTGGTTGTTGACATGTCCGTGTGAGACTGCAGCGCTGCAACAAGGCTTTATATATTAAGAAGCTGGCACAGTCCCATAAATCTGTCATTTGACCAGTTACAGGAGTATTGGATGAATACAATCTTATTGCTTCCTCATAACAAGCGAACCAAACATTCCATTGTGCATCAAGAACATCGCAGATTATCACAGTGCCAAAGGCTTTAGTACATTGAGTAAGTTGCTAGAAAGCTATTTTAAGCCCCCCTCCAGTGTATTTTGGCATTTCAATGATATTTTATATTTATTTGAGTCATTTCCTGACTAAGTTGATTAGCTACACTGTTTGCCAAATTCTTTTTTGCCAAATAACAAATTTTGTGCTCAAAGTTAAAAGAAAGAAGATTGTAGCTAAAACCGGAATATGACATATGACTATAGTAGAAGCTGCAAGTTATATATCATCCTCCAAGCTTGCACTGGCGCATTCATGCTCGTTTGAGTCGGAGCAGCGGCAAACCGATAAATCTGTGTATCTGTCTGTCAGTTTGACTTTCTAGTTAGTTAGCTAGTTAGGTGTAGTTAGCTAGCCCAATTTGTTGCATTAGCTTACTGAGGGTTTTCATGTTATTTTTAAGTTTCCTCCACCTTAGTTTAGTTTGTTTATTTTCACAATGGCATTTGTGTGTGCAGTGAACAGTTCAATCAACACAGTGAATTACACAAAATTCCACCGGCAGAATAAACACAACACACTGACTGTCTCTCTCACTCGCTTTCTTCTTTACCTTCTCCTCCTGCTGGAGATAAATTAACGGAAAGCAGTTTTTCAAAAAGTGTGAATCACCGCAACCATGAGAAGTCCTTGTGCATAGAGTCATAAATGAGCGCAAAAGATATTACGCCTTTGAGCCCAGTAGTATGCGAGATTAGCCGTGGACAGACAGATGCACACACTTACACACAGCCGAACACATAATCTCCTCAGGCCATGCCTGGTGGAGATAATTAAGTAAAAATAACAAAAAATAAATATTAACTTGGTTTTTGCAACACTGAATTCATTTATTTTCAATGTTAACTATTGAGAATATATGATCCACTCTCAAGTGTTGGCCTATATGACAACAGAACATATGTTCTCACTCTTTTGCAGGACAACTGGAAAGAGAAAAAAACTCCACATAACCTTATTGAGTGTGTTAATGGAATCAAGTACAGGCTTATAAAGTCCAGGAAGTGTCCAGGAGCAAATTCTCCATTTAGGGCAAAATTTGGTCCATATTTACTGGTGAAGAAGGTGTCAGATCTAAACTATGTAAAAGCTACCCCCAATCATAGGTCATCTTCTCAGCTCTGTCACTTGAATGTGTTGAAGCCATACTACTCTCGTGCAGATCGGTTAGCCGATCAGAAATGCAGTTATGGGGTGCCCACCCGGCTTGTTTGTCAGTGTCCGTGTCCCTTCATGCTGTAGCAGGGCAAAGGGGATAGGATTTGTCAGTCCCAGATGAAGCAGTACTTTATAGTCGTCTTAAAAATTTGGAATCTCTGCAGGATCTGGAGGGCTTGTCGAGCCATTTGGAGGGTTTCAAGCGCAGCCAGCTAGTAGACTTGATTAAGCAACATCCATGTCGGTTTGGTGATACGCCTACTCACACACATTTATTGGAGCACGATATAGATGTATACATACAGTATATGCTGCTAAAATATTCTTGAATATTGTATCAATACAGTATCAAATCTTTTGAACTCTAGTTTTTGGATTCGGGAGAGAGTTGTTCATGTTTACTAATATTTTTTGGACTGTCTTAGACCATAAGAATAACCTGTATTGTATGAATACTGAAATGGGCGTAGTTCCTCTCTTTAATTACAGCCACACCTACCACGAGTACAAACAGTACAGAAGGAAAACAGTGTCTTGCCAAGAAACCATATGATTTAAAATGTTGAGGTACATAAATGCCAGCTTGAACAACGTGACAGTGGTTTGAAATGGTGTGCCAGATGAAGGAGTGGTGCGGCATAATGAAAATATGCAAGACTTCTCTCTCTTGTTGTCTTTGTTTACTCTATGTGGGAGGTTATTGACTGCAGGCAAATAAAATTAGCATATCAAATTGAAACAAACAACAACAAGGCAAAAGTGAGCATGGCTCACATACCCCCGCTCACTGCTTGACCCCTACTAAAGTAGGGCCAAAGGTTTTGCCCTTTGGGAACTAATGGAATAAGTCTATTGAGCACAATCTAGCTTGTTATTATCAAAAATTGTAGGCACCCTGGACCATCATACCAAATTTGGAGTTCCTAAATTAAATAATATCCGAGTTCTGCTCCGGAAATGAAAGTGTGCCACGCGAACGGACGGAAGGACGGACGGAAGGACGGACACGCGGAGCGCTATATACCCCCAACTACGTTGTCGCGGGGGTATAATAATGATTTGATGATGATAAAGACATCATGTCATCGTGGCTTAGTCTTCCTTTTAGGACACAGGATTTGTTCTTTATCTTACAGTTGTATTTTATCCATGTTGCATAATTTATTGAAAAAGTTAATCTCAACAATCCAGGGGCTGTTATTAGTTGTTTCGGGGGATGTACTGATACTGGATCAGATATCAGGCTGATACTGACTCAGATAGCTGAGTGACAATGGGGCTGATCTATTAAAATCAATTCTATGTTTATATACTATATACATTATATACTGAACATTTTTTATTTATATTATGCTATCTATTAGGGCTGAACCGAATGCTTCAAAGCTTCAATCAATCAACCTCCAAATCATTATTCTAATGCTTCGTTTTTTATTTTTATTTTTGTTTGTATTCCTGTATATAAGTATGTAATAATAATGTTTAAATCCCCAAATAGCCCATGACATAAGGAATAATCCCATAACTTTATTCAGTATTCATATTCAACATTATAATTCTTATTAGTTATTCTCAGACGGATATCGCTGTTTGTTGTGTGTAGAGGTGTGTGCGTGTACATTAGTGCTGCAGCGGCACTTGTAGGGAAACCTTTAACATACAAAGTACAGAACAGGGTCACCGTGTTATTAATTTATTATCTTCATAAAGTATAGGAGCAACGTAACCCTCGGCTACACAAGCTAAAACAAAAGCTGGCAGTAGGTTATGTGGTCTAACTGTTTAGGTTAGTTTGTCATTTGGCATCTTACTTGTAAACGTATCTGCTGGCTGAGACAAAGCAGCCCCCCCTCTCTCTACCAGCAGTACCTGTAGTGGATCAGCAGAGGGAGATCTCCTCCCTGATGACCGATAGTGACTGATGTCTGTGTTCTTCAGTCTTTCTAATCTCACTCAGTATTTTCATGTCAGGAATATTATTTACTTTATTAACATTTTAAATTGTTTCAGTGAGATATTAATGAGTTTATATGGTGACTTTGCTGTTGTAAACATTACCGTTGCTGCTCTGGAAACAACAGCCTAGCCTAGTTATATATACAATATATGCATAAGTATAGCTAATATGCACACTTCAATATTTGTCTACTTAACGCAAATCATATTGTCATCGCAATATTGAACAATGTTGTCGCACATCGCAGATTTTCCTCATATCATGCAGGCCTAGTATCGACTCACCTTCTGTGCCTGCCTCTTGGCCAGTTTGTCATTGAAAATGAGAATTGGTTCTCAATTTACTTATCTGGTTAAAAAAAGGTAAAATAAAATAAATAAAATGTGTTCAAAGACACATACCACACATATACCCAGATGCCAGTTTACTAGGCACACCTAGCTAAAACTAATACAGTCTAATAAAACAGTCCGACCTTGAATCAAAGTTTTCATTTTTTGTTGAAATTGTTTTAGAGAGGCATTTATTATAAAAGGATGTAGTTTGTGGTGCTGTTGAACTGTGTCGCATTATACTGAGAATTATTGCTGTTATTTAACCTACCTGGTTTACAAAAGTAGAGTCAAACGAGAGTAAATCATATTTTGACTGCACATGGTCTACTCAACTGAAAGTGTATTTATTTATACTGATATTTGTTGTTTTGTCACACACTTTATTACACACTTAGTACTGTAGTAACTTAGCTTGGAGTAGCATCTAGCATTCTGCTATATCTAATTCTGTGTGAAAATAATAGATGCATTTCAAACTGAAAACATTATTTACTAGGATGTGATTTATGATGACACCTTCACCGTCATCACAGAAACATCCCTGAGAGCAAACCTGCTTATTAGTGGCATCGATGCTGGTGGCACAGGTGTGGCACACACTTTATAATTGGTACTATGTATATTTAGATTTTGTTATTGCCAAAACCACCAGCTGGACATGCCGTTCTGCATGATGCATCCTTTTTGTTGTGACTAATTGGCCCTATACCAATAGCTGCAGTGGTTAATGGAACGCTACAAGGTGCTACGAGGTGCATACCTTTAGGTTATCCTCAGTCACTTGTTTCTTCCGTTTTGCTGTAGTTATAAATTGTAGTTTCTTTAGCTGTGTTCGTATTTGTGCAATATTTAGAATCTAGCTTATTTTTTTGTGTCGCTTAATTGTGTTAGTTTTTTGCGTTAAGAACCATTTCATCTTGTGGTCCAAACACACTGAGACTACCCACCTGTGTCTACTTATTATTTGATTGTGTGGCGTGACCCATCACCAACATGTTAACGTACCAATACCCACAAGATGTAAACTAGTCTTTTGTCAAGGAAATACCCATATTGGCTCCCACAGAATTTATTATTTATATATATCATTCAGTTAAAGGTACTGTTTGTAACTTTTTACACGCATAAATCAGGTCGGTGTCCCATGCGCGCTCGCGTGTGGCTGCACTGCTCCAACACAAAGTACACAGAAGCACCAAAACCACAAAGTTATATCTAGTGAAGCCCGCCTTACAAAGCAGTGTCAACTCTTCCTGCTCCAGCCCCCCAACCGCAGCCAGAAGACAGAGGGGAGACCGTAGCTTTGGTCTCCAGGGCCAGAGTCGCTGCTGCTCTGCTCCTCTGCCTGCCTGCTTGCCTTCACTCGTTCTCACTTGCTCCACCTTTCACGTGCATACGCACACACTACACACTGCAGAAGACGGGAGTCTGAAGCAGGAAACACAGTATCAGCATTGATTCATGGAGAGACCTTTGTCTGGTCAGCTAACATTACTGCCAAGCAGGTTAAATATAGAGTGATATTGTGGTTTTTGCTGACGTGTGTCGACTCACTGTTTTGACAGATGCTCGTTCATGTCTATGTAGAGCGAGCACAAGCATGAGCAACAGGACGCTGACTTTCATTGACTTAATGACCACAGGTGTCGCTGTTAATGATTCATTTCTGATTCTTACATAGAGTCCCTTCAAAGGTGCCAAATGCGAGATTGGGAGCATTTCTATTGCCTTTGCACGGCTCTCAACATGGCGAAAAAGTGGTTATACAATAAACCTACAGGAGTAAATAATTTTTGGAAACACTGTCTTGCATATTATGTTGAGACAAAAACATCGTCAGAATCTAGAAAAAAGTAGGTGCGTCTTCAATTACCACTGCTGTAATATTTGATTGAATAAATACAACCCACAACTGGCTAACCCTCCGCTAGACTGCAAGCATATCGGACGTGTTTTTCCCTCGCACGTCTCACACAACAGATTGACTCTCATTTCAATCTATGCAGATGTTTGCACCAGCTCTTAATAGGTGTGCATTTCAGCTCTGTCTTATGGGCGTAACCGCAACTTAATGCGTTTATTTAGGCTTCAAGTCTACTTAGCAAACGGTTTAAGCTGTTAATCTGTCACTGGCAGGGAGCCTTGAAACCGGCCTGCTCATCAGCCTTGTGAGTCAGGATAAAAGCTGTTAATATGTCACTTTATTAAGTTTGAATATGTTTTCACGCGAGAAAGTAACCGTTTAGATTCCCAATATGTGGTGAGTTTAACCAAATAACGGCTGTTTGGAAATTTGCTGTGACGATTTCAGATGTGACGGAGCTGCTGGCGGGGTGCCTTGAGACCGGCCCGGCTGTCGCTTAAGAATATGGTGTGAACAGTGCACTCAGCTGTGTGATCACTTGTAGCGAGTGAGGAGTCAGCAATCAATCAATGGCAGTATCAAACAGGAAATAAAAGTTGTTTTGAGAAAGTGTGAGTCACAGTGACCACGCGAGGTCCTCTAACATGCAGCCATAAATGAGCACTCAAATTATTATGCAGTTTGGTTCAGCACTAGATATGCACACCCATGCACTCCCTCACACACGCACACACTCGCACACTGACGCACACACACGGCCGATCTCATTATCTCCTAGCAGAGATGATAATTAAGCCATTGTGTGTTTGCATACTTGAGCTTCCTGAGGTTTTTGTCTTTTGACACAGAGTCATATGGTTCTGTTTCTTGTTATCCTTTCCCATTTACCAAATGAACCCCCTCCTCAACTATGAATCTGCGATGGAGCAACATAGACACCTAGTTTTCATCTGTGGTAATGTACACATTGTATGTTGACCAATAATTAATTTGTTAAAAAGTCATCATGTGTTAGACTAAGTATTGACTTCTTTGTTGTATTATCATTAATAGTATTGTAATATATTTGTAATGCTTTTATCATTGATGATCAATAGATGTAATATCTTGAGTTTAAAGTTGTTGAGAATGAGTAATCACTTGACTTAGAATTCAATTTTGACAGTTTTGATACTAATGTTTGATCAGAATATTAGTGGTTATATAGCTTTTTGATATGTGTCTGTTTAGTGCAAAGTAAGGAACTCTAAAATTAGTGAGGAGGGAATTCAGATTTTGCGCGTGTAAGATTTATTCAGTAATAGAAATTGAGTTGCTGAATGAGAGGGCTTCGACCCCCTCCCTCCTCTACCTCCGTGAGGGGGGTTAAAGAAAAGATGACACAAACTTTCAGAAGATCGCTTCAGCAGTTCGCTGCAGAAGTTTTTGCTCCAGAAGAAGTGGGGGGAGACAACTCCTCCAAATTTCTCCGTTGAATACACACATTTCCATTGTGTGTTTATTTTCTACTTCATGTTCATTTTTCTTAGTCAAGTGACTTCTAAAGGGCAGAATTTGTAAAGATCTTTTGTTTATCTTGCGTGATTTAAATGATAAATGTCCGGCCGGCATTTCAAGTTTTATCAGCGAAATAGATAAATTCTCAAAACTTTCAGAAGATCGTCTGACCTCAAGCTTTTGTATTTTTTGACGAACTATCAGCCAGTGGACTCAAAGATCCAACTGTCACTGTTATGACAAGAAAGACTTCCAAGCTTTGGTATCAAATGGCTGAGTAGGCTGAGGTCTCCTCTCCATTGAACTGGCAGGAGGAGATCCGCACAGAAAGTGTGCAAAGAAAACCACTTGGCCCCACCGGAACCAACGGCAGCGAGAAGTAAGAGTATCCAGATGGCTTTTGATCAAGAGATATTTGTCTGACTCTTTTCTAAATCTCTTAATCTTCTAAATTACTAATTGCAATTTGTATAGCTTCTAGAGAGAAAGTAAAAAAAGACTTTCCCTCAACACTAAAAGTTCCAATCAGTTGCTTGTGTCATTGAATTTTCATTTTATTCATTCATCACTTCATTTATTCAATAATCACGGTTAATGATAAATGAATATTTTCACTTCATCACTACGTCGGGTCTGTGTGTGTGTATTTCAGAGTGGAAGCTTAGCTCAATGAATTCAGAATTTACACTTCAGACTGAGACTGATCAATACTTATATTAAAAAAAAGTTTCCTCTATTCTCTATAAACAGTGGTGGTGCCCCATTTTTCTTTTCTAATTTACAAGAGCAATTATTTAATTACATGTGGAGCGGTTAAACGTTACAAATATATTTGGTGCCCCGTGTGAGGCAAAAATTAAAATCAAAGTGTTTGCTCATGAAATAATACACAGACATTTTCTGCTGATATTATGAAACATTGAATATATCCCCGTTGAAAGCAATAGGTTTAATCAAACTTCACCTAACTTTAGAAACTTAATTCTTATCTTGCTGTAAACCTGAATATCTTTAATGCTGCGACTTGACTTTCTGCTTGTTACTGGATGTGTGTGTGCGCTTTCATATTTATTATTGATTATTACATTTGCCTGCGAATTTATGATTTGAGTTCAGCGTTTAAATTGTAAAGTTGAATTTACAGCGGGGACGCCCGGTTGTAAAATGCAGAGACTTCATTGACAGAAGAAAATTACAGTGTTACTAATTAGCCAGGAGCTATTGGTGAAATTGCATGCAGAAAGTGTATTGATACACTTATTTTGGTGAGGCTTTGACAGAATTGCCGACAGCCTGCATTTTCCGGTAGAGCGTCTGGAATCTGTCCCTGAGATTAGTGGAATAAGCTTAATCAGCGTTCCATATCTGCATCTAAGAAGCTCTACATTTAGCCGGCTGAGACTAGCTATCTTGCCGCTAGACACTACCCCGTGTGGGAGAGAGGATTTAAACTCTGCTTGTTTAACTGTCGCAAACAGTAAAAGTGCCCTTGTGGTTTGATGCAGAGAGATTAAGTGCTTTGATGTACTTTGCAAGTCCCGAAGAAGAACTTTGTTGTAAATCTTGCTCCAACGGTGGAGAGAGTTTTTGGGCCGCTGTGCCTCTTTAAAATAGGCTTCGTCGAAAGCCTTTTTGCAGGGAGAACATCCCTGTTCTGTGTCAAAAGGCCAACTGAGTCCCATGTGAGTTTGAAGCCCTCCTTGGGGGTTGCTTGGAGACAGTCATCCAGAGCTCCTCCCTTGTTTACAAGAGTGAGCCCTCTGTCTCCATCTGGTGGACGATTTGCTTAACTAACTGTGGCTCCACCTGGTGGGCGACTTGCGTAACTGACTTTGAGGACTGAAATGTGCTGTGGCTCCACCTGGTGGCCGATTTGCTTAATTGAGTTTGTGGATTGGAATTTGCCCTTTGGCTCCAACTGGTGGACAATTTGCGTAACGAAATTTGGGGATTGAATATTCAAACTTTTTCTCTTTGCAAATGCTAACTACTCTTGAGTATTGAGTTGAATCCATATTAACTCAACCTCCTGCATGATCCCACTTTGGAATGTCAACACTGTTTGCATTTGAGATTTAATTAGTGGTCTATGTTTTTGGTATATTTTCAAATCAAATCCCTTTTTAAGCCTGTATTAAATAATCATTAGAGTTTGCTTGCTCACAGATTTTATTAATTGTTCATTTATGACGAATGAACAACAATAAAAACACACATAGGATTTGATGAGCTTCCACTTTGATGAGATCAGACTGGAAGCTTAGATCAATGAATTCAGAATTTACACTTCAGATTGAGACTGATCAATTTATATTAAAAATATTTTCCTCTATTCTCTTCTTTTCTAATTTAAGAGAGCAATTATATAATTACCTGTGGAGCGGTTAAACGCTACACTGACAATTCACTTTTATAAATGAATGCGCTGGCTATAAAAAAATCGGAATGTCTTATTTACAACACTGAGTGTAACGTTAGTTCTTCAGTTCCTCATCCTCTGAACACCACAGGGTGACGAGTGTAACACACAGGCTGCAAGAAGTAAGTTTACACTGCCCCTCTCAACTGATACAATCACATAAGCGATCATCTCGCATTCCATTCACTGTTAACTCGCTACTTCACGCTGCAGCCGACAGAACTCTCATTTCTTTGTGAAACTTTTGATATTGATTTTGAGACATTGACATGGCTGGATAGCTAGTTAGTCTTGTTAAATATACTGTCAAAATTATATTTGCTGTTTTTCAACTGTACGCAATGTTATTGACTTTGAATGAAACAATGTTATTGCTAGCATATCATTAGCTTTCTGGCTCGTAGCTGTGCCAAAGAGTTCTATGAGCTGAGCGGACTAGAAATATCTCCTGTTGTCATTGTTGTAGTCTGTCCTATTCACTGGAGCAGTGAACAATGTTTAGATTACATAAGAACCTTAAGAGATGGTTGTGATTTTTCCAGGTATTAGCAAACCCTCAGGTGTTACAAGGGAAACGGAGTGAGTGAATCGTGAAAAACTTTAGATTTTGGTTCCAAAACGCATTAAAATATAGATGAATGGTCTTAATTATTTTTTTCTTTGGCAAGTGACCATGGTGTAAGCAGTTTAATGCCTTTCGAGGTGACTATAATCAGGAACTAAGTGCCACTAATTTGAACAGGGCATCTCTAATTTAAGGTGAGACACTACAGGTTAATAGGGTTGTAGCGAGATTGGTGCGTGCTACTCTGAGAAGCAACTTATCTCTTCTTGCATCTACTAAATAATACAAGTTTTCTTAAATGTTGTTTGAATATGCAAATGAGGCATTATCTTATTAAATATGTGCTAATTTGCATACATTTCCAAAACAGAAAGCTGAACATTAGATGAAGCCAGGTTAAAAATACTTGTTTCAATTTGTTGATATATTAGAGTCAAAGGTTTTGACAGAGGAAATTTGGATATCTCTTTTCATCACTCCATAAAACAGCCTTTAAAAGAAAAACTGTAAAAACCTTCAGAATATAGATAGGAATCAAACTGGAACGTTTGGTGAATGTAAGTGCTACTGAAGTGGAGATTTCTGGATATGAGTATTAAAAAAAAAAACTAATTTTCAAACGGCCTTTAAAGGTATCTATTGCAGATCTCCATACAATTAACTAATAGATATCACCATTAAAGTTCCCCATTTGATTACTGACGTTAAGAAAATGATTTTTTGTATTACACATTTTCTGAAATCTTTGTTTAAATATGCAATTGAAGAATTATCTACTGTAATACTAACTTGTGGTCAATTTAGGAGAAATCTACAGATATAAATATAACAAGTAGTAAAATAAACAACTAAATGTGTATTTTAGATGTTTTCTTTCCACTAGTCTGAAAGAGGGCATTTTATGGAAGCAAAAAAAACGTATTTTTTTTTTTTGCCTGAGGTGTCTTGGCTTAAACATGTTAACAGTCAGACTAATAGCCTGAGCAAACACTGTGGTCTGTAGTTATGAACTTTGTTTGTATTATCAGTTTTTTCTCTTATTAAACAAATTCACAAAACTGGTCACTTTTGCTTTATAATCATTTATTAATCTATCACCCAAAACTGATGATGTTATAATAATGATGATATCAAGCTGGTGAAAAAAAAAGTAAATTCCTGGATACTCTACTGGCTAATTTACTTTAAACTAGCCAGTAGCTTGATATCATCATTTTTATAACATCATCATCATTATTA
Source organism: Sebastes schlegelii (assembly GCA_014673565.1). Lineage (NCBI taxonomy): Eukaryota > Metazoa > Chordata > Actinopteri > Perciformes > Sebastidae > Sebastes > Sebastes schlegelii. The sequence continues at coordinate 14,048,440 of CM025842.1, forward strand.
TAACATCATCAGTATAATACCAAAAGTAAAGGCAGAGAGAGAGAGAAGGAAAGAGTTTGCAAATTTCTTCAAAAAATGAAACTGCTTATAGTAGGAAAATCAATTGTAAATCAATGAAGCAAGAGTGTTTCAGTAAAAAAACAAGAACAAACATACGCCACATTTGTAAATATGTCTCAGTTTAAAGGCTCGAGTGAAGATCCTGGCATCATATGGAACTAGAAAAACCTGAGGAAATCATTGGTACCAACCATGTCATACCAGCTTGTCGTGAAGAATGCTAAAAAACGTTCCAAACTTACACTAAATTTTGGCGAGGAATAACAGCCATGGCCATTTTCAAAGGAGTCCCTTGACCTCTGACCTCAAGTTATGTGAATGAAAATGCGTTCTATGGGTACCCACGAGTCTCCCCTTTACAGGCATGCCCACTTTATGATAATCACATGCAGTTTGTGGAAAGTCATAGTCAAGTCAGCACACTGACACACTGACGGCTGTTGCTGCCTGTTGGGCTGCAGTTTGCCATGTTATGATTTGAGCATATTTTGTATGCTAAATGCAGTACCTCTGAGGGTTTCTGGACAATATTTTTTCATTGTTTTATGATAATTCATTCCCAATAATAGATATATACAAACATTTGAATAAAATAAGCATATTTGCCCACTCCCATGTTAAGAGTATTAAATACTTGAATAATCTCCCTTTAAGGTACATTTTAAACAGATGATAAAAACATGGAGTAAGAGTCGGGGGCAGTAGGTGTAACAGTGCAGTAATGCTGGCGTCTGTGTGTACGGATGAAGGAAGGAACAAAACTAGATGTGGCCCTTCTGTTCTTAAGGGCAAGGACCTAACAACTCAAACATCCAACTTGTATATAGTGCACATTGCCGCCACCTACTGTTGTAAATCAATAATTACTTATCCTTTAATCTAACTACCAAACACAAGTCACACAACACAACAATGATGAGGCCTCGTAAACAGAAATTCAATCCAAAAGCTTGAGTGATTTTAGAATATGGATTGTCTTAGATGTAGACCAGAGTTATTGCTGTCAGCAAACCGACTAGCAGGGTCACCAGTGGGGTCAGCAGTGGGGTCACCTGGCCTGCAGCACTCATCGATCTCACCACTCTGACTGCAAGAGAAGAACCAAAATTTACATAAAATGTATATTCATCAAGTTTGCTGTCATCAAAAGTACAAAAGGTATGAGAAGATAAGAGATCTTTACCTAATTTATCTTGTGGCGGGATAAGTGGTCCTAGTGAGATCTGTTCAAATCCATGGAGGGATATGTCCCTCCTACTTCGGTGGTGGTGACCTGGGAAGCAGTGCTGCAGGACAACAACAACATTAGAGCCTTCTGTTGATGCACCTGTTGATAATCTATCTAAACTCACTAAAAAACACACAAACACAGTAGTACTTACAGGTGTGCAGTTGTTGAGTGCCTTAAGACACAGACTGATGTGGCAGTGAAGGTAGATGGATGTAAAGTTGGTAAAGGTGAACATCCTGAAGGAGAATCGGGACACAGTGGAGACGCCATTCTGAACTATCTCTACTGTAGTATCTGCTGGGTTAGGACACCTGGAAGAAAGTAGTAGAGACGATGTGACCAGACGGACTATAAAGTTTTCAGACTTTGGCAATTAAGAACCAGTGATCAGTGTGCTAAGATAAGATAAAGTTGCAATAGTTCCTTTACATTTCTTTTATGAGATCCCAGCGGACGGGGTAGCTGGCGACGTTGATTGGCGTGGCCCAACAAGATTCCACAACGGTAGATATCTGCCTTCCGTCGACTCCTTCTGTGCGTAACTCCACATACAACCTCTGGTCGATTTCCATGTCTAAGTTTCTGTTAGTGGTCATCGGGTAGCGGAAGCTAGAGTCCTGGTAGGGGATCATCCTCACATGATACCGTCCTTGGCCTGATGGAAGTTTCTTCCTCACAATGCTACGAAAACAACAACAACACATAATGTGACTACACTTGAGAAGGAACAAGTCACTGGCAGGTATTTGGCAACAAAGTCTTGCTGGATTTCTTTTAAGTTTTCTTTGTATTGTTGGTTTAAATGGTAAGTTAATTAGTGATGGTGCAAATTGCGGGTAGTGGGCAGTTACACAAAATTTCTGACAACCAAGGGCACCTATTTCAAATTTTTGTAATTACCATCATCATAGAGCACCACTGTCACAGAAGATAAGTACTCAAAAAAGGTCAGAGGTGCAGATGTAGCACTGTTAAATATACCGTAATTGAATGCGTAAATATTGAAACCCTACTATCATTACATACGCCATCATGTATCACTATGGACCAGGGGTGGAGAGAGTATTCAAATCCTTTACTCAAGTAAAAGTGCTAATACAGCACTGTAAAATTACTCTGTTACAAGTAAAAGTCCTGCATTGTACATGTTACTTAAGTAAAAGTATGTCAGTATAATCAGAAAAATGTACTTAAAGTACAATTTTGGCAAATCACATGTCATTTCAGAACGAGAGCATTCCTATTGGCTATTCTCTGGCTGGTGGGCGATGCTTGGTATTTTCTCAACAGCTAAACAGTACACTACAAGATGTTTCTGAAAACATTTGAGGCGAGAAATAGGCATTTCAGTTACAGAATATTGATTCATATTTGATCAGCGCTGCCTAGTTTGACCGTTTGATCAGAGTTTGCGAGTGATTGACAGCTGCTGAGAGACGGCAGACTCCAGCTCAGCACTGATTGGTTGTTTTCCTCTATGATATTTGGCCAATGCCATAGGAGCACCGGAGGACACAGATGCACATGATTTTTTTTCATCAGTCTCATGCACTACTGTCAGGATAATGTGATTGTTTTATAAAAACAACTTTTTTTTTAATCATACTTGCTCCATTTCTACCCACTGCCGCTTTAAACACAGTATTTGCGTAAATGTACTTAGTTACATTCCACCACTGCTTTAGACAGATGTTCACTATAAAAAAGGACAGACAGACTTAAGTCAATAAAACATGCAGATTAGATAGTATTGTCACCTCTCTACGGGGTTGATGCCCACATCCATAGACAGGGCCTGCCAAAGAGGGTATTCACAGCAGAAATGCAGATGAATGTTTTTCTGGCGGCTGATTAGACCTCCATGAGTGTCCACGTCGCCCTGGATCAGGTTCTCATAGGTGAAATGGGTTCCATTGCTCTTAAAATTTAAATGACAAAATGGTATAAGTTATTTGTTGTGATATGTCTTAAGGACAGCATTTACATCTAAAATCTTCTTCAGTCTGTGTTGATAACATTATAGTCTATGGGCTGTACCCTGAGAGTTGTCCCACACAGCTTGTCGTCATTGTTAAAGTGGAACACCAGTCGTCCGTCCTCGACAGTCCCGTTGCAGGAGTGATCTTGGAGGTGGAGGGCGCCGGGGTGGAAGCCAACTTCAAACAGCTGGCAGCGCGACACAGACATGGTGCCTGAACTACTGTTACAACTGATGGACGAGTCTATGAGAGAGAGATAGAAATAAAAGACATGGTCTCATGATTAAAGTTGCATTCATCAATATTTTTAGATTTCTAATGGATCAAATGACTACTGTATATGTAGGTGTTGCTCATAGTAATAAACCCACAATCCTATAGGTTTATATTGAATCACCAGTTTAAATAATTTAAACATTTTTTTCGGAGAAATCATGTTTTGTCCGTCATTTTTGAATCGTTGATGGTTCACATTACTACAATACCCATGAGCCTTGACAGCGATTGTTGTTGCCAGTCAGGGGCGCCTGAAAGCATTCAAAATTGGCCCGGAAGCTGCAGATTGCAGAATCACTTTTTTCAACACCGTAATCTTTAGCTTCCACTGGCCGTCAGCGGTGCACGAACAGAATTTTAAGGTTGGGATTTGATATTTTTTGCTGAAATGCACTTTGGGAGTCATAGCTAAATTCTACCTGTTTTTAGCGAGAGAAATATGATAAACCGAAACCTGAGTGGATTGTATTGTTCCATGCTCTCGTGTTGTTTCACGAATAATGCCATTGTACTATGTAGCAATGTCTACTACTCATCTTACACATGTCACTTCTGTGATCTAAAAACAAAGCAGTGCTTTAAGAGGAGCTGCCCTCACCGTAGCTCGTATTGTTGGGCCGATGGTGGTGCTCATCACAGAAGCAGCCGTACACACCGTCCTTCTCACCACACCACTCATGCTCTGCGCAGTCCAGCTGTTCACAGGGGTCTGACTCAGCTATGGAAATAGTGGGGAAATGATGAGACAAGGAGTGATGAAAGAGAAACAAAACAGGTAAGAGAGAAGATACCGATGGTCTAATGCAAACTTACGACAATACAAAGCAGAACGCCAATCAGAGATGTTTAATCCCAAAACAGAGCACGTTTTCTCATAGGCTGCGACATCAGAACACAGTATGCCATTGGCTTTAGTGTAGAGGCAGAGATCGTAGACACAGGAACTGAAGAATGGCTGAGGATCAGAGTGCGGGTGACAGGCACTGAATGGGCCGCTACTGTTGGTGATGACGCTACAGAGCTGAGAGTACTCTGCCCTAAATCGACAGTTGTCCAGTCCATCACCAATCATATCATCGGTGGATCCACATCTAGAAAAGACATTATACGTTTAATACTTGGGCTGACTTTGTTTATTTTGCCACAACATATATTTCTGCAATAAGAGTGTTGTTGTTTCTTTATGTAGTGAAAGATTGTTAACTGATGATATTTTGACGCCACTTTGTGCGTGGAATACCCTACAAGTTCAGCTCACCCTGGTTGGCTTGTGGGTGAAATCCAGTTGTGTCCAAAGTGATTGTCATTTTGTGCCAATGTGCCATTGGGCAAGACTTTGTCATCTGCAGGATCACTGTTGAGGTTTCCACACATCCCGGTGACTCTATTTTGACAGTGATAGTGTACTCTGACCAGTAAAGTACTACGGCCATCAAAGTGGACTACCAAGTTAATGGCATCGACCACTATGTAGCCTCCCTGTCTGACCACCTGAGCTAAGGTTCCTGCAGTTGTGGGAAGAGACATGGCACTTCCATTCACCTGGTAGGATGAAAGATTATAGAAAGATAAAGAAGGGTGAGGAGGCACTTGTTGCTACGTATGTTTACACCAAACCGATTTAGAAAGTTGTGTTTACCTTTACTATATTGTTGGGTCCAATCCTGATATGCACACTCTCTCTTTGATTTGAGAGGTATATATCCACTGCTGACACAAACGACACGCGGTTGTTGCCACGGTGACTATTGGTGGCTACAACCTGAAACTGTATTTCATTGGGGCCGTGGTTCACACTCTCAGTAATGATGTAAGAGCATGTGTCCTGGAAATGAGCCACTGCCCCATCAAAGGTGATGTAATGCGGGTCCCCCCATGCAGTGCAAGTAGACATTGGATCAAAACAGCCCAGCTGGCTATTTCTGATGGTACACTCTTGTGTAGGGGTGCAAGATGCAGCATAACAGCGCAGGTCATGGGGACCATGGCATTCACAGTACTTGGAGCAATCGTCTGTCCAGAAGGACTCACCAGCCTGCAAAAGGTGAGACAAAGACATGCATAAAAAATGATTAAAATTTAGCATGTGCTACATTAATAACACAAAACGGCTGCTGAGTGGACTTGGATAATGAAATTGTCATTGTTCTGTGTGTAGCTTATCACACACTAAATTGTAGTCATGTGATTTGCTATTCTTTTTTTTTTTTTACTGTAAAACGATATAGCTACACTGCTTGGAACCCGATTTTCATTGTTTTCTACCGAGTTATCACTCAATCTTGTTGCTTGCAGCTTTGCTAAAATGTTTCCTGAAATTCAATAGTCAAAAATCTCCTTTCAGCAATAGACTGGAGCACAAGGTAAGAACCAGAGATGTGTGTTTCCCCTTTCCTTGTCTGACTTTTGTCTTAAATGCTATTGTCCATTTCATTTTCTTTGTAATCATATGCAACACATTCATAAACACATGCCATATTGTACAGTAACACACATTGACTGTATATAACAATATTAGGTAATAAAATAGAAAAAAAAAAACAATGGACAAATGGTGTTAACAAGAGAAAAGCAGGACAAAATGGAGGTGTCATGGGGAGAGTAAATGTAAATAGGGTTAATTTTGTGTATACAAGGTGTGAAAAGCACAATCTGAGGCTACAGTCAGCCAGTATTCTGACACTTATAAGTGCGGCAGCTGCTACCACAGTTGGTGGGTCAAGGTAAAAAATACCAGTTTTTACACACAATACATGTCGCACAGTAAAGTAGCAAATTGTTCTTCCAGTTTGAAGTAATCTGATGATAAACAGAGCCACTATTGTAGTGTTGTTTTGGTCTTCTCTCTACAGTATTGCAAAATAACTTGTTACTTGACAATTTTAGGCAAGTTTTAGGATAGTTTCTTTGTTAAGCACACTAATGTTGATGGTTGACAGAGGTGGGTAGACCCTTGATCAAAGGGAAATGGTTATATGTACAAAGACTGAAATCATTGAAACAATCAGATGAATTATTAAAAAACCTTGGAAGTGCAGCTTCTTAATCCTCCGTCTAACCGGAAAGCCCAGCGACCGGTTACATTGACATTGCTGCTCAGGGGGAAAGTTGAATTACTGCCTGATGAAGTGTTAGAGAATGATCCAGGGATGGAGAAATGGTGAGTGGAGTTTTCTGTGTCATATCCAGCCTGGAAATATATGTCACATAGATAAAAGTAGTTAAATATTTTTGTTTTTGTGCATTTCCATTACTACATTCAGATTTAAATAAGGCATGGCAACTTTTTACATTGCATATGCATATAATTTTAATGGCTCTAACCTGTACACCGTGAGTTGTAAAGGCTATTATCCCATAATTCATCAGCACAAATGAGTACTGGCCACCAGAGATCAAGACTGCTTGGACCGTTGTTTGCTGAAAAAAATTTGCATGTGGTTATTATAGTAAATACACAAAGTAATAGGTAAAATACACATCATATGTGTTTCCTCATTTAAAACAAGATGACTTACTGATGCATCAGTTGGATAGTAAGCCACCTGATACCATGTTGCAACAAAGACCCAGTTGGCCGTGAAGTTCAACGCTGGGAAGTAACGATTAATGTCTTCTGAAGCTTGTCCGAGGATACTGCCATTGGTGTATTGGTTGTAGATGACCTGACCAGTTACTCTGTGATCAAAATCTGTCCAGAATGGAGCGATGAAGTCTCTGGATCCACGCACTGGAATCCTTTGAGCTATGAAACTACTCCAAGGACTGTTAAAGGTCATGTGTCCATTGTTGTTCACCTGGAAACAAGAAAACAAGTTCTTACTAGAAAAAAAAGAATTAGTACGCATGGTAACACTTCATAATAAACATCATTTATAAATGGTAAATTGATAGTTAATTAAACTTTTTAATAGTTATTTTACACTTAACAAACAATTAAATGACAATCAATAATGTTTACCAATTATTAGTTATGCTATAATTTATGTTATTTAATCATTAGTTTGTGTAATGTGAAATAATACATTTATAAATCATATATTGTATTATAGCTAATAGGAGATGATAACAATTACATTCGGATTGCATTATTAAAGTATTTATCAACAGTTTATTGTGGTACACATAATATTTTATATACTATATTAAGTATTTGTTAATTATTACCAAATGATTTCTAAAATTTTAAGAAATCGTTTGTAAAACATCTATAAACATTACATAGATAGTATTAAAAGTATTAACTGTCTAATTAGATAATGGTTTTAGATGCTTTACAAAGCATTTATTAACCATTTAAAGGGACTGTTTGTAACTTTTTTAAGCGTATAAATGAACCGGGTCGGGACACATGCACGCTCGCGCTCGCCTTCACTCAGACAGCGCGCGCGTTCTCGCTCAGCTCGCTCCACCTCTAGACGTGAACGCGCGCTCACTCCACACTGCAGAAGAGTTAGTTTAGCTCTGAGAACATCTAGTGAATGTACAATGGACGTTTGGGCAGAAATAAATGCTGCAGCTCCGCCAGACCAACAGAGGTTTCCCGTGTCTTTTGAAGTGACGAAGCTCTGCAACGAGTTACGTTGTTGTCTCATTACCGACCGGGTGCCGGTGTCTCCCTGCTCTCTCCGCCCGCAGCCGGAGAGAGCAGGGAGACTCGCTGCAGAGCCCCGCTGCCTCAGCCTGCGCTGAGGCAGGAAAAGCCAACACTAGGATCAGATCTAAATCATGTTCATGGAGAGACATTCGTCTGGTCAGCTAACATTACTGCCAAGCAGCTGAAATATAGAGTGATATTGTGGTTTTAGCTGACGTGTGTCTCCTCACTGTTTTGAGCGATGCTCATTCATGTCTATTTAGAGCGAGCAGCCCAACGCTGGCTTTTGTTGATTTCACGGCCACAGGTGTCGCTGTTAACAAGCATTTCTGAAAGTTACAAATAGTCCCTTTAACAAGATATAACAATTAGTTGCAACTTTATAAAAGCCATCCAAATCATGTTTATAGATGGTTTACAAATCAATTATTAACCATTAAAAAAGTGTTACAAATATTTGATCTATCTATCTATGTAATGTTTGTAGTTGTTTAGAATAATTTCTGAAAGGTTCACAAATCCTTTCGTAATCATTAACAAATACTTAATATAGTATATAAAAGTTTATAATGTGTACAGTAATAAACTTTTAAACTAACACATAATAGCATTTCTAATAATGAGTAAACATTATTAATTATCATTTCATGGTTTGTTAACAGTATAGTAACTATTAACTAAATTTTAATAAACTATCAATTTACCATTTATAAATGATAGTTATTATAAAGTGTTACTGTTTAGGTATAAGCTAAACAAAGTATTATTAGTTTCATAAAATATTGCAATATTCTTATTTATTCATTAAATAAAATAAATGGATTTAGTAAATGCTAATACTATTTTTACATACATAAATCTGATTATAAGTCCGTCCGAAATACACAAAGGGTCGTTGCAGGGGAATTCGAGGAGAACTTCCATCAAGTTGGGTAGGGTTTCTGGTTCCCTCAATGGGGTAGAGGGGTCCTAGAAAGAACAAAAGACGCCACATTTTTAAGAAAAGATGGAATGCCCATATTGGTGTTATTGGCAAATGCCATATTGGCAAAGGTTGCACAGTGTTTTATCATTTCCAGATTATCAAACCTAACCAATCATATCCATGTTTAATCCTGTATTCAAAATATGCTTTATGCATTATTTGTGTTTTTGTGGATTCTTTAAATCCAATATACCGACCAAACAGAATACATCTTTTTCACATTAAGCGTTTTGGTATGTCATAGCAGGAATAGAACAGATGTCGTTGAAAACATTAGAAAAGACAGTATTTTCTCAAAGGCTCACTGGCTTTGCTTAGTGGGACATTTGAAGTCAAAATGTCAGCTATTTGTCAACCTGGTATTATGTAACTTGTTAAGTATAACAAAGCAAAGCAAACCATTGCCTCTGGTAATGTATAAAGTAAATGTATAGTAATACATTCATGTACAATACTGTATACTGTGTGTTGTCATTCTATCATCACTATATATTTCAAAACCTTAAAAGGGACAAATAACTTGAAATTTAGCTTGACATAAACTGCAGCTAACATCTTCTGTTCAAAACTTCTTATTCCTGCTAACAATCAAATAATCATTCAGCAGTGGTATTAGATGTAATCCAGAGGAAATATGTATAATCTTGAAGTACAAACTGCTTTGAGCTACTGTATAAACAGATGACTAAAAGATTATTTAACCTACAACTTACTTGTCACCGTAATCACAGTAGTCGTCGGAACTATGAAAACAAACACATAAATACAATTGGATAAAAATCAGAGTCCGCTAACATCAATTAACAAATGTCATTAAATTTACATAAATGCATCTACAGAAGTAAAAGTTAATATAAATTTAATTTATTTCAGTTTTCAGCCGGGTATTATGTAACTTGTTAAGTATAACAAAGCAAAGCAAACCATTGCCTCTGCTGTCAAAGTGCGGTACCTCCCCAACCTCCAGTCCACACCATTTGCTTTTGCTGTGCTGTATGAACGCACTGTAACACTAAACACTCTCATGGGATATAAATTGTGTACTACTATAACATTTCAATAATAAATTCATGTATAATACTTTATACTATGTGCTGTCATTTTATAGTCACTACCTGTATATATTTCAAAACTTTAAAAGGGACAAATCAATTTAGCTTGACATAAGATGCAGCTAACATCTTCTGTTCAAAGCTACTTATTCCTGTTAACAAACAATCATACAGCAGTGGTATTAGCTGTAATCCAGGGAAAATACCTATAATCTTGAAGTAAAAACTGCTTTGAGCTACTGATTGCATGCCTGACCTGTTAAGAGTATGAACAAATGACTAAAAGATTATTCAAATTTCAACTTACTTGGAATCGAAGGACCCGCCAAACCTATGAAAACAAACAAATAAATATAATTGGATGAAAATCAGAGTCTGCTAACATCAATTAACATATGTCAGTTAGTAAATTTACATAAATGCATCTACAGAAGTAAAAGTAAATATAATTCAATTGAATTCAATTTTCAGCCTGGTATCATGTAACTTGTTAAGTATAACAAAGCAAAGCAAACCATTGCCTCTGGTGTCAAAGTGCGGTACCTCCCCAACCTCCAGTCCACACCCTTTGCTTTTGCTGTACTATATGAACGCACTGTAACACTAAACACTTGCATGGGATGTAAATTGTTTACTATTATAAAAGTATAGTAATAAATTCACGTATAATATTTTATACTGTGAGCTGTCATTTTATAGTCACTATATATTTCAAAACCTTAAAAGGGACAAATAACTTGAAATTTAGCTTGACATGAGCTTCAGCTAACACGTTCTGTTCAAAGCTACTTATTCCTGCTAACAAACAATCATACAGCAGTGGTATAAACTGTAATCCAGGGGATATACGCATAATCTTGAAGTATAAAACTGCTTTGAGCTACTGATTGTATGACTGACCTGTTGAGATATGAACAAATGACTAAAAGATTATTTCAATTTCAACTTACTTGTAGTCTGAGGAGTCGTTGTAGCTATGAAAACAAACACATAAATATAATTGGATGAAAATCGGAGTCTGCTAACATCAATTAACAAATGTCAGTCAGTGAATTTACATAAATGCATCTACAGAGGTAAAAGTTAATATAAATTGAATTTAATTCAATTTTCTGCCTGGTATTATGTAACTGGTTAAGTATAACAAAGCAAAGCAAACCATTGCCTCTGGTCTCAAAGTGCAGTACCTCCCCAACCTCCAGTTCACATCCTTTGCTTTTGCTGTGCTGTATGAACGCACTGTAACACTAAACACTCTCATGGGATGTAAATTGTGTACTACTATAACAATATATTAATAAATTCATGTATAATACTTTATACTGTGTGCTGTCATTTTATAGTCACTATATATTTCAAAACTTTAAAAGGGACAAATCAATTTAGCTTGACATAAGCTGCAGCTAACATCTTCTGTTCAAAGCTACTTATTCCTGTTAACAAACAATCATACAGCAGTGGTATTAGCTGTAATCCAGGGAAAATACCTATAATCTTGAAGTAAAAACTGCTTTAAGCTACTGATTGTATGACTGATCTGTTAAGAGTGTGAACAAATGACTAAAAGATTATTCAAATTTCAACTTACTTGGAATCGAAGGATCCGCCAAACCTATGAAAACAAACACATAAATATAATTGGATGAAAATCAGAGTCTGCTAACATCAATTAACATATGTCAGTTAGTAAATTTACATAAATGCATCTACAGAAGTGAAAGTAAATATAATTCAATTGAATTCAATTTTCAGCCTGGTATCATGTAACTTGTTAAGTATAACAAAGCAAAGCAAACTATTGCCTCTGGTGTCAAAGTGTGGTACCTCCCCAACCTCCAGTCCACACCCTTTGCTTTTGCTGTGCTGTATGAACGCACTGTAACACTAAACAATCTCATGGGATGTAAACTGTGTACCACTATAACATTTCGATAATAAATTTATGTATAATACTTTATACTGTGTGCTGTCATTTTTATAGTCACTATATATTTCAAAACCTTAAAAGGGACAAATAACTTGAAATTTAACTTGACATAAGCTGCAGCTAACATCTTCTGTTCAAAGTTACTCATTCCTGCTAACAAACAAACATACAGCAGTGGTATAAACTGTAATCCAAAGGAAATAGGTATAATCTTGAAGTATAAAACTGCTTTGAGCTACTGATTGTAAGACTGACCTGTTAAGAGTATGAACAAATGACTAAAACATTATTTCAATTTCAACTCACTTGTAGTCTGAGGAGCCGCCGGAACTATGAAAACAAACACATAAATATAATTGGATGAAAATCAGAGTCTGCTAACATCAATTAATAAATGTCAGTCAGTGAATTTACATAAATGCATCTACAGAGGTAAAAGTTAATATATTTTAATTTAATTCAATTTTCAGCCTTGTATTATATAACTTCTTAAGTATAACAAAGCAAAGCAAACCATTGCCTCTGGTGTCAAAGTGCGGTACCTCCCCAACCTCCAGTTCACACCCTTTGCGTTTGCTGTGCTATATGAATGCACTGTAACACTAAACACTCTCATGGGATATAAATTGTGTACTACTATAACAGTTCAGTAATAAATTCATGTATAATACTTTATACTGTGAGCTGTCATTTTATACTCACTATATATTTCAAAACCTTAAAAGGGACAAATAACTTGAAATTTAGCTTGACATAACCTGCAGCTAATATCTTCTGTTCAAAGTTACTTATTCCTGCTAACAATCAATCATACAGCAGTGGTATTAGCTGTAATCCAAGGGATATACGCATGATCTTGAAGTATAAAACTGCTTTGAGCTACTGATTGTAAGACTGACCTGTTGAGATATGAACAAATGACTAAAAGATTATTTAAATTTCAACTTACTTGTTGCTGTAGTAGTCGTCGGAACTATGAAAATAAACACATAAATATAATTGGATTATAATCAGAGTCCACTAACATCAATTAACAAATGTCAGTCAGTGAATTTACATAAATGCATCTACAGAAGTAAAAGTTCATACAATTGAATTTAATTAAATTATAAACCTGGTATTGTGTAACTTGTTAAGTATAACAAAGCAAAGCAAACCATTGCCTCTGGTGTCAAAGTGTGGTACCTCCCCAACCTTCAGTCAACACCATTTGCTTTTGCTGTGCTGTATGAACGCACTGTAACACTAAACACTCTCATGGGATGTAAATTCTGTACTACTATAACAGTTCAATAATAAATTCATGGATAGTACTTTATACTGTGTGCTGTCATTTTATAGTCACTATATATTTCAAAACTTTAAAAGGGACAAATCAATTTAGCTTGACATAAGATGCAGCTAACATCTTCTGTTCAAAGCTACTTATTCCTGTTAACAAACAATCATACAGCAGTGGTATTAGCTGTAATCCAGGGAAAATACCTATAATCTTGAAGTAAAAACTGCTTTGAGCTACTGATTGTATGACTGATCTGTTAAGAGTATGAACAAATGACTAAAAGATTATTCAAATTTCAACTTACTTGGAATCGAAGGACCCGCCAAACCTATGAAAACAAACAAATAAATATAATTGGATGAAAATCAGAGTCTGCTAACATCAATTAACATATGTCAGTTAGTAAATTTACATAAATGTATCTACAGAAGTAAAAGTAAATATAATTCAATTGAATTCAATTTTCAGCCTGGTATCATGTAACTTGTTAAGTATAACAAAGCAAAGCAAACGACTGCCTCTGGTGTCAAAGTGCGGTACCTCCCCAACCTCCAGTTCACACCCTTTGCTTTTGTTGTACTATATGAATGCGCTGTAACACTAAACTCTTGCATGGGATGTAAATTGTTTACTATTATAAAAGTATAGTAATAAATTCACGTATAATATTTTATACTGTGAGCTGTCATTTTATAGTCACTATATATTTCAAAACCTTAAAAGGGACAAATAACTTGAAATTTAGCTTGACATGAGCTTCAGCTAACATCTTCTGTTCAAAGCTACTTATTCCTGCTAACAATCAAACAATCATACAGCAGTGGTATAAACTGTAATCCAGGGGATATACGCATAATCTTGAAGTATAAAACTGCTTTGAGCTACTGATTGTAAGACTGACCTGTTGAGATATGAACAAATGACTAAAAGATTATTTCAATTTCAACTTACTTGTAGTCTGAAGAGTTGTTGTAGCTATGAAAACAAACACATAAATATAATTGGATGAAAATCGGAGTCTGCTAACATCAATTAACAAATGTCAGTAAATTTACATAAATTCGTCTACAGAAGTAAAAGTTAATATAAATTGAATTTAATTCAATTTTAAGCCCAGTACTATGTAACTTGTTAAGTATAACAAAGCAAAGCAAACCACTGCCTCTGGTGTCAAAGTGCGGTACCTCCCCAACCGAGAGTTACGTATGTAACTACGGTTCTATGAGTTCTGGATGACTGCCAGAGGCAGTGTTTAACACTGGATGTTATCCATCTCGGCACGCGCAGGTCGAGTATTTAATATCAACAAAGTCACATGTGACCTGGGATGACGTAGTTTATATAAGCCCACGTCATCATCAGAGATGTCCCTCCAGAATCTTCTTGCCAAGATTCCGAGTGACAGCCAACTCTGGCAGTCATCCAGAACTCATAGAACCGTAGTTACATACGTAACTCTCGTTCTATTTCGTTCTTCCTGACTGCCAGAGGCAGTGTTTAACACTGGATGACGACTACCAACGTAGTCACGAGGAAAACCCACCTCACCGGGAACGGCCTGTGGATTCCTGAAAAACCACCGATGCTACTGCATGGGGAGCAGCAACATTGACCCTGTAAAAACGGGCAAAGGTGCATGGAGTAGCCCAGCTGGCCGCAGCGCAGATATCACTTAGGGGGATCCCCCGTAGCGCTGCCCAGGAAGTGGAGACACTCCTGGTGGAGTGGCCTCTGATATTAAGAGGTAAAGGCAGTCCTTTTGACCTGTATGCTTCCTCAATGGCCTGAACAATCCACCTGGAAAGCCTCTGCTTGGACAGGGTGTGCCCTTTCCTATGGCCCCCATAGCAGACAAACAGACTATCAGAGCGGCGAAAGCTCGCAGTCACCTGTATATAATGCCTTAAGGCCCTCACTGGGCAGAGCAGTTCTGCTGACTTAGCATCTTCCCCCTGTAGGCATGAAGGGTCATAAGCTGCCAGCTCAATGACCTGATTAGAGTGGGCCGGAGCCAACCTCTTCGGGAAAAATGATGGGTTAGGCCAAAGTGCTACCCCTGTGCCATCTGAGTTCCAGCGAATACACGTTTCACTCACTGACAAGGCGTGAAGTTCACTCACACGTTTTGCTGATGCCATCGCCAAAAGGAAAGCAACCTTTACTGAAGACCACTCCAGCCCCGACTGCTCCAGAGGCTCGAAGGGGGGGAGACAAAGGGCTTCTAGCACCAGAGGCAGTTCCCACGAGGGAACCTTGACAGCCTGTGGGGGGTTCCGCCGCTGGGCTCATTTAAGAAATCGGGTCACCAGAGTGTGAGACCCCACGGTCTGGTTATCCACTCTGACATGCCCGGCTGAAATAGCAGCTACATAGACCTTCAAGGTAGAAGGAGAGAGTTTCTTCTCCAGCAAAGACTGCAAAAATCTCAGTATTATTGGCACAGAGGCACTCTGAGGTACCTCCTCATGAACTTTACACCACTCTGAGAATATTTTCCACCTGTTGGCATACAGTGCCCTGGTGGAGGGTGCTCTTGAGTCAGAAATGGTTTGAATTACCGCCTGGTCACATACCCTTAGTAGTGGGTCCGGCTCCTCAGGGGCCATACCCAAAGCTGTAGGCGATCCGGGTTCGGATGCCAGATGCGGCCCCCCTGCTGTGAGAGCAAGTCTTGCCTCTTGGGCAGGCACCATGGAACTCCGTCCAGAAGCCTGTGCATCCTCGGAAACCAGGGTCTCCCCGGCCAGTTTGGGGCGACCAACAGGAGTCTGTTGTTGCCGTGCTGTATTCTGTGTAGCGTTACTGCTATCAGTGGGAATGGTGGGAAGGCATAGAGGAGGCAATCTGGTCATGGGTGTGCCAGGGCATCCTGTCCCAACGGGCTTGCTGTCTCCGTCAGGGAGAACCAAAGAGGGCAGTGCTTTGAGGCTTCTGAGGCAAACAGGTCCACCTCTGCTGCGCCATATTTGCGCCATATCTCCTCTACCACCTCTGGGTGGAGCCTCCACTCGCCTGCAGGGGGTTTCTGGCGGGAGAGAAAGTCTGCCACCACATTCTGTGGCCCTGGCAGATACATGGCCCTGAGGCTGGAAAAACAAGGGAAAGCCCATACCAGAAGTCTCCGTGCCACCTGTAGCAACCGGGTTGATCTGGTGCTCCCTTGCTGGTTTACATGGTAGACAGCTGACTTGTTGTTGGACCGTACAACAACATGCCTGCCTCTCAAATGTGGTAGGAATTTGCAAAGTGCCAAATATATAGCACGGAGCTCGAGCACATTTATGTGCTCCGCCGCTTCCTGTGCTGTCCAGAGCCCCCTTATCGCTCTGTGCTGCCATACTGCCCCCCAGCCGGAGGGCGAAGCATCGGTCACCACCACCTCGCGACGTGAGGGAATCGAACCCAATGAGATGCCCCTGGCCAGATATGCCCCGGCTCTCCATGGCCGCAATGCAAGGAGGCATCGGCTGGACACCCTGACTCTCTTGGATCTGTGGGACTTTGGATCTAATTGGAGACCCTTGATCCAAATTTGGAATGGCCGTAAGTACAGGAGGCCCAGTGGCACTACTGATGTTACTGACGTCAACATACCTAACAGCCTGAGAAACAGGCTGTATCTCAACCTCCTGTTCTCCCGGAACCGGAGGAGGAGCTGGAGTATGGCGTTTACTCGTCTTGGTGTTGGGAAGGCCAGCATATGGCGGGAGTCCAGAGTTAAACTAATGAACACTACCCTTTGGCTGGGTATGAGACAACTCTTGGCATGGTTGACGGTAAGGCCCAACCTCGTCACGTGATGCAGAAGGGACGCAGTGTCCCGCTCTGCCTGTTCCCTGGTCAGAGCACAAATTAGCCAATCGTCCAGGTATGGGAGGATAAGCATACCTCTGGCTTGCATCGGGGCGAGTGCCGCCCTCATGCACCTTGTGAAGACCCGTGGGGCAAGGGAAAGACCAAATGGGAGCACCTTGAATTGGAAGGCCTTGCCTTCGAATGCAAAGCGCAGGTACTGCCTGTGAGGTAGTGCTATTGGGACGTGAAAGTATGCGTCCTTCAAATCGATGGATGTGAACCAACTGTGCTGTGTCACGTTTTGGAGCACATCTGCTGTACTCAGCATGTGGAAGGGCAACACCTTCAGAAATGTGTTCAGCCCTCGTAAGTCCAGTATAGGGCGAAACCCACCCTCTCTCTTTGGAATCAGAAAATAAACTGAGTAAAACCCATCTTGCTGTGTCTCTAGCCCCAGCTCTTCGATGGCACCCTTCCTCAGGAGGGTGGATATTTCTTGTCTGAGTGCCTGGGACTTTGTGGGATCTCTGACCATGGTCAGTCTGATCCCACTGAAAACTGGGGGCCGGCGTCGGAATTGGAGATTGTACCCTTGGGAAAGTGTAGCCACCACCCAAGGGTCTGAAGTGCTGCTTTCCCAGCAGCTGAGTTGCTGCTGGGAGAAGCGTCCGACTGCCGGCCCTGAGGCATCAGGGTCTTCCCCTCTGGCCCTTTGGATACCTGTGGGGGGGCGATACCCTAACCCCCGACCCCTTCTCGCTTGAGGCACCGGCCGTGCCGGAGCCTGCGAGGTCCTCGGGTACGTATCAGGACAAGCTGGAAGCCGAGGGCGACTGGTACCACCACCCTGTGGGGGCCGCTGTCGCAATAAAGGCGTAGGTTCCCGGAAGCTAGCAAACTGCTGCCGAGTCTGGTTCGCCTGGATTCCCCGCTCCAAGGCCTGCTGTGCTGCTGGGCCAAACAGCTCCCCCGGAACCACGGGGAGAGTGCGGAGGGCTCTCCGGCCCGGCTCCGAAAGCGGAGATTGGGCCAACCATACCTGCCGGCGAGTCAGCGTAAGGGTCGACATTAGTCTGCCAAGCTCCCTTGTGATAAGACCGAACGCCTGCAGAGATGCATCACTGAGGCTCTGGACGGAAGCATCCACGCCAGCAGCTTGCAGGGACTGGGACAAGGATAGTATCACGTGGGAAAGAGAGTTTCCAAGACGGCCCATGCTTGCTGCTGTGTCATAGGCCTTGCCTAGAAAGTCGTCTGTGATGCGACACTGGGGCCTGGGACAGCGAGTATCAGGCCTCAAGACCTCATTGGGAGACACAATAAGGGCGGCAATAGATGGCTACACTGCTGGCATCTTACCCAGTCCGTAAGTGTCAGCGTTCTGCATTGAAGCTAAGGCCCTGCCGTCAGTGGTGTGGTGGGAAAGCGATTTCGGGTCTGGCCAGCATTTGTGGAGCTCCTCAATGTATGGCTGGGAGGGTGGAACAGAGAAACCCGCCAGGGGCGGTGCCCACCTAAAAAATGCACTGGATGAGGTGCCCGCAGTCGGGGCCTCATCCAAGCCTAAGCGTGCCAGAGCCATACGGACCACTGGCTTAACTGTCGCTGGAGCAGACTCTGAGCCTGCCCTGGACCCACTTCCTGACTGCTGGGAACAGGTGTCAGAAGCGTGGGAGGAGGCTACTAGCTCTCCCTGTCCAGGCCGGTCCTCACAGAACTGGCTACAGGAAGCCCTCGTAGACAGGGCATCCTCATCCCATCCCGGTGGGGTAAGTGTCATAGCCCGTGGGCTGTCATTCTGGGTTGCGTTCACTCTGCCTGGCTGAAGGTTAAGGAGCAGCGCTTTAATCTCAGCAAACTCTGATGTTAGCGTGTCGACCTTAGTTGCCAAACAGTCCACTTTCCGTGCCTTTTTTGTAGGTGGGGCCCCCTCAGGTGGGGCGCGTCTCCGCCCACTCCGTGCATTTGAAGGTACACCCGATAGGGGCAACTGGCACTCGAGCTGCTCTTCTAGCTCAGCTAATCGAGCTATCTTCAGCTCCCGTGGCATAAAACTACAATTCATGCACTGACTGTCGGACAGCCCCTCCCTCAGGTGTACAACACCGAGGCATGTGGGGCATTCATCATGGCCATCAGTAGCTAGCAGTGGAGCCATGCAGGCACGGCAAACATGCTCTCCTAACATGGTGCTGCTGATATTTATAATAATTCTTAGTATTAATTTTATACTCTTATATTTAATTAAATAATGTATTTATCTTACTTATATAATGTGTTTACTTAGTTATGCAAATCATTGGTTACACTGGAGTGAAAGCACTCTCTAGTAACAGAGAGAAAAAAAAAATTACATCAATTTGCTCAACAGCAAACTGTCTCAGTAACTAGACACTAGCTTTGAACTAGGACTGTTATTATACAAAAGACAGGGGAGATAATAACTTCCCCTTTAACAGCAGCCACAAACTGAGTTAACCCACAAGCGAAATCACTTACTGGGGAGCGGTCGCTCTATCTATCAACAAAGGAGATGTCTGCTTTCACGAGCGAAATCACTCGCTGCTGAGCAACACACTGTAAAAGGAAATGAATTAGCCGACAACAGCCCAACGGGGCTCGTTGTCCGACGGAGGCTCGCCGATACTGTAGCGCAAACACTTAGCTCAGCGGCAATAAACAATAGAGGAGACCGAAAACTGACTCCTATCAACAAACTTAACTTAAACTCTAACGACGGGAGGATATACTCACCTTGTTATCCTAGCTCACCTGTCGTTAGCCTTGCTGAATTGAACCGGCGAAAACACCGGTGTTACAGCGTCTAAAGTGTTAGAGTGTAGCCGTGATTAACTAATCGCAGCCCTTGGAGGACGAAACCGTAGCTCCAACCATGCGGTTGCAGGGCTTCCAGCGAAAAGTCAACGGCTTATCTCTTTAATCAACCTGCATTCGCGGATTACCTGCCGCGAGAAGATTCAAGGGACATCTCTGATGATGACGTGGGCTTATATAAACTACGTCATCCCAGGTCACATGTGACTTTGTTGATATTAAATACTCGACCTGCACGTGCGCGAGATGGATAACATCCAGTGTTAAACACTGCCTCTGGCAGTCAGGAAGAACGAAATAGAACTCCAGTTCACACCCTTTGCTTTTGCTGTGCTGTATGAATGCACTGTAACACTAAACAATCTCATGGGATGTAAACTGTGTACCACTATAACATTTCGATAATAAATTCATGTATAATACTTTATACTGTGTGCTGTCATTTTTATAGTCACTATATATTTCAAACCCTAAAAAGGGAAAAATAACTTGAAATTTAACTTGACATAACCTGCAGCTAACATCTTCTCTTCAAAGTTACTCATTCCTGCTAACAAACAATCATACAGCAGTGGTATAAACTGTAATCCAAAGGAAATAGGTATAATCTTGAAGTATAAAACTGCTTTGAGCTACTGATTGTAAGACTGACCTGTTAAGAGTATGAACAAATGACTAAAAGATTATTTAAATTTCAACTCACTTGTAGTCTGAGGAGCCGCCGGAACTATGAAAACAAACACATAAATATAATTGGATGAAAATCAGAGTCTGCTAACATCAATAAACAAATGTCAGTCAGTGAATTTACATAAATGCATCTACAGAAGTAAAAGTTAATATATTTTAATATAATTAAATTTTCAGCCGGGTATTATGTAACTTCTTAAGTATAACAAAGCAAAGCAAACCATTGCCTCTGCTGTCAAAGTGCGGTACCTCCCCAACCTCCAGTTCACACCCTTTGCTTTTACTGTACTATATGAACGCACTGTAACACTAAACACTCTCATGGGATATAAATTGTGTACTATTATAACAGTATAGTAAGAAATTCATGTATAATATTTTATACTGTGTGCTGTCATTTTATAGTCACTATATATTTCAAAACTTTAAAAGGGACAAATCAATTTAGCTTGACATAAGATGCAGCTAACATCTTCTGTTCAAAGCTACTTATTCCTGTTAACAAACAATCATACAGCAGTGGTATTAGCTGTAATCCAGGGAAAATACCTATAATCTTGAAGTAAAAACTGCTTTGAGCTACTGATTGCATGCCTGACCTGTTGAGAGTATGAACACATGACTGAAAGATTATTTAATGCCGTGGTTCACACTCTCAGTAATGATGTAAGAGCATGTGTCCTGGAAATGAGCCACTGCTCCATCAAAGGTGATGTAATGTGGGTCCCCCCCATGCAGTGCAAGTAGACATTGGATCAAAACAGCCCAGCTGGCCATTTCTGATGGTGCACTCTTGTGTAGGGGTACAACATGCAGCATAACAGCGCAGGTCATGGGGACCATGGCATTCACAGTACTTGGAGCAATCATCTGTCCAGAAGGACTCACCAGCCTGCAAAAGGTGAGACAAAGACATGCATAAAAAATGATTAAAATTTAGCATGTGCTACATTAATAACACAAAACGGCTGCTGAGTGGACTTGGATAATGAAATTATCATTGTTCTGTGTGTAGCTTATCACACACTAAATTGTAGTCATGTGATTTGCTATTTTTTTTTTTTTTTACTGTAAAACGATATAGCTACACTGCTTGGAACCCGATTTTCATTGTTTTCTACCAAGTTATCACTCAATCTTGTTGCTTGCAGCTTTGCTAAAATGTTTCCTGAAATTCAATAGTCAAAAATCTCCTTTCAGCAATAGACTGGAGCACAAGGTAAGAACCAGAGATGTGTGTTTCCCCTTTCCTTGTCTGACTTTTGTCTTAAATGCTATTGTCCATTTCATTTTCTTTGTAAACATATGCAACACGTTCATAAACACGTGCCATATTGTACAGTAACACACATTGACGGTATATAACAATATTAGGTAATAAAATAGAAAAAACAATAGAAAAACAAAATGGACAAATGGTGTTAATAAGAGAAAAGCAGGACAAAATGGAGGTGTCATGGGGAGAGTAGAAGTAAATAGGGTTAATTTTGTGTATTTAAGGTGTGAAAAGCACAATCTGAGGCTACAGTCAGCCAGTATTCTGACACTTATAAGTACGGCAGCTGCTACCACAGTTGGTGGGTCAAGGTACAAAATACCAGTTTTTACACACAATACATGTCGCACAATAAAGTAGCAAATCATTCTTCCAGTTTGAAGTAATCTGATGATAAACAGAGCCACTATTGTAGTGTTGTTTTGGTCTTCTCTCTACAGTATTGCAAAATAACTTGTTACTTAACAATTTTAGGCAAGATTTAGGATAGTTTCTTTGTTAAGCACACTAATGTTGATGGTTGACAGAGGTGGGTAGACCCTTGATCAAAGGGAAATGGTTATATGTACAAAGACTGAAATCATTGAGACAATCAGATGAATTATTAAAAAACCTTGAAAGTGCAGCCGCTTAATCCTCCGTCTAACCGGAAAGCCCAGCGACCGGTTACATTGACATTGCTGCTCCGGGGGAAAGTTGAATTACTGCCTGATGAAGTGTTAGAGAATGATCCAGGGATGGAGAAATGGTGAGTGGAGTTTTCTGTGTCATATCCAGCCTGGAAATATATGTCACATAGATAAAAGTAGTTAAATATTTTTGTTTTTGTGCATTTACATTACTACATTCAGATTTAAAAAAGGCATGGCAACTTTTTACATTGCATATGCATATAATTTGAATGGCTCTAACCTGTACACCGTGAGTTGTAAAGGCTATTATCCCATAATTCATCAGCACAAATGAGTACTGGCCACCAGAGATCAAGACTGCTTGGACTGTTGTTTGCTGAAAAAAATGTACATGTGGTTATTATAGTAAATACACAAAGAAATAGGTAAAATACACATCATATGTGTTTCCTCATTTAAAACAAGATGACTTACTGATCCATCAGTTGGATAGTAAGCCACCTGATACCATGTTGCAACAAAGACCCAGTTGGCCGTGAAGTTCAACGCTGGACAGTAACGATTAATGTCTTCTGTAGCTTGTCCGAGGATACTGCCATTGGTGTATTGGTTGTAGATGACCTGACCAGTTACTCTGTGATCAAAATCTGTCCAGAATGGAGCGATGAAGTCTCTGGATCCATTCAATGGAATCCTTTGAGCTATGAAACTACTCCAAGAACTGTTAAAGGTCATGTGTCCATTGTTGTTCACCTGAAAACAAGAAAACAAGTTCTTACTAGAAAAAAAAGAATTAGTACGCATGGTAACACTTCATAATAAACATCATTTATAAATGGTAAATTGATAGTTAATTAAACTTTGTAATAGTTATTTTACTGTTAACAAACAATTAAATGACAATCAATAATGTTTACCAATTATTAGTTATGCTATAATTTATGTTATTTAGTCATTAGTTTGTGTAATGTGAAATAATAAATTTATAAATCATATATTGTATTATAGCTAATAGGAGACGATAACAATTACATTCGGATTGCATTATTAAAGTATTTATCAACAGTTTATTGTGGTACACATAACATTTTATATATTATATTAAGTATTTGTTAATTATTACCAAATGATTTCTAAAATTTTAAGAAATCGTTTGTAAAACATCTATAAACATTATATAGATAGTATTTAAAATATCAACTGTCTAATTAGATAATGTTTTAGATGCTTTACAAAGCATTTATTAACCATTTAAAGGGACTGTTTGTAACTTTTTTAAGCGTATAAATGAACCGGGTCGGGACACATGCGCGCTCGCGCTCGCCTTCACTCAGACAGCGCGCGCGTTCTCGCTCAGCTCGCTCCACCTCTAGACGTGAACGCGCGCTCACTCCACACTGCAGAAGAGTTAGTTTAGCTCTGAGAACATCTAGTGAATGTACAATGGACGTTTGGGCAGAAATAAATGCTGCAGCTCCGCCAGACCAACAGAGGTTTCCCGTGTCTTCTGAAGTGACGAAGCTCTGCAACGAGTTACGTTGTTGTCTCTTTACCGACCGGTGCCGGTGTCTCCCTGCTCTCTCCGGCTGCAGGCGGAGAGAGCAGGGAGACTCGCTGCAGAGCCCCGCTGCCTCAGACTGCGCTGAGGCAGGAAAAGCCAACACTAGGATCAGATCTAAATCATGTTCATGGAGAGACCTTCGTCTGGTCAGCTAACATTACTGCCAAGCAGCTGAAATATAGAGTGATATTGTGGTTTTAGCTGACGTGTGTCTCCTCACTGTTTTGAGCGATGCTCATTCATGTCTATTTAGAGCGAGCAAGCGCAAGCCCGACGCTGACTTTCGTTGATTTCACGGCCACAGGTGTCGCTGTTAACAAGCATTTCTGAAAGTTACAAATAGTCCCTTTAACAAGATATAACAATTAGTTGCAACTTTATAAAAGCCATCCAAATCATGTTTATAGATGGTTTACAAATCAATTATTAACCATTAAAAAAGTGTTACAAATATTTGATCTATCTATCTATGTAATGTTTGTAGTTGTTTAGAATAATTTCTGAAAGATTCACAAATCCTTTCGTAATCATTAACAAATACTTAATATAGTATATAAAAGTTTATAATGTGTACAGTAATAAACTTTTAAACTAACACATTATAGCATTTCTAATAATGAGTAAACATTATTAATTATCATTTCATGGTTTGTTAACAGTATAGTAACTATTAACAAAATTTTAATAAACTATCAATTTACCATTTATAAATGATAGTTATTATAAAGTGTTACTGTTTAGGTATAAGCTAAACAAAGTATTATTAGTTTCATAAAATATTGCAATATTCTTATTTATTCATTAAATAAAATAAATGGATTTAGTAAATGCTAATACTATTTTTACATACATAAATCTGATTATAAGTCCGTCCGAAATACACAAAGGGTCGTTGCAGGGGAATTCGAGGAGAACTTCCATCAAGTTGGGTAGGGTTTCTGGTTCCCTCAATGGGGTAGAGGGGTCCTAGAAAGAACAAAAGACGCCACATTTTTAAGAAAAGATGAAATGCCCATATTGGTGTTATTGGTAAATGCCATATTGGCAAAGGTTGCACAGTGTTTTATCATTTCCAGATTATCAAACCTAACCAATCATATCCATGTTTAATCCTGTATTCAAAATATGCTTTATGCATTATTTGTGTTTTTGTGGATTCTTTAAAGGTCTCATATTATGCTCATTTCCAGGTTCATAGATGTATTTTAATGTTGCACTAGAACATGTTTACATGCTGCAATGTTCAACAAAACCCTTTATTCTTCTCATACTGTCAGCCTGAATATACCAGCTCAGAGGCTCTGTTTGACAGAGGCTGATTCAGAGCCTGTCTCCTCCCACTCTGCTCTGATTGGTCAGCGTTTCTGTCAATCAAACGTCCTCAACAACACAGCACTCTCTCGCCCTCCCCTCACAGAGAGGGAGAGAGCTACCTGTAGCTCTGCAGGGAGGGGGAAGCAGCCAGGAAAAGTTTATAAAACCACTTTAAAGTTTATAAACCAGAAACTTCTACTGTAAACTACTGTACTCTTCTACATGCATGACATCAAATATATATAATATATAAATATCAGCTGTTTAAACAGTGTAATTACATAAAGCCTTTGTGAAAGAACATGTTATATTTAGATGATGGGAGTACATGAAGCCTGTTCTGCTGGTTCTTGGAGACTAACAGTAGGGGCTACTTTGGTCAAGTTCGGTTGTGGATTACACAGAGTGACGCGTTGTGGGGCGGGGTCACCTAGCTGCGCGTTCTCTTGTTCAACCAACCCATGGCTTGCAATTCTCTAATGACGTCAGAAGAGAAAGGAAAAGCTGCAAAGTGATTTTCGACACCCATTTCCGGACAAACGGAGCAGGAGAAAAAGAGAGAGGATGGTCTTTTACGACACTATGGTGACCTGTAGACACACTGGGGACAGATATTGATGTTTAAAAGACATGGAAAAGTGCATTTTGCATAATAGGTGACCTTTAAATCCAATATACCGACCAAACAGAATACACCTTTTTTACATTAAACGTTTTGGTATGTCATAGCAGGAATAGAACAGATGTCATTGAAAACATTAGAAAAGACAGTATTTTCTCAAAGGCTCACTGGCTTTGCTTAGTGGGACATTTGAAGTCAAAATGTCAGCTATTTGTCAACCTGGTATTATGTAACTTGTTAAGTATAACAAAGCAAAGCAAACCATTGCCTCTGGTAATGTATAAAGTAAATGTATAGTAATACATTCATGTACAATACTGTATACTGTGTGCTGTCATTCTATTGTCACTATATATTTCAAAACCTTAAAAGGGACAAATAACTTGAAATTTAGCTTGACATAAACTGCAGCTAACATCTTCTGTTCAAAACTACTTATTCCTGCTAACAATCAAACAATCATACAGCAGTGGTATCAGCTGTAATCCAGAGGAAATATGAATAATCTTGAAGTACAAACTGCTTTGAGCTACTGTATAAACAGATGACTAAAAGATTATTTAACCTTCAACTTACTTGTCACCGTAATCACAGTAGTCGTCGGAACTATGAAAACAAACACATAAATATAATTGGATAAAAATCAGAGTCTGCTAACATCAATTAACAAATGTCATTCAATTTACATAAATGCATCTACAGAAGTAAAAGTTCATACAATTGAATTTAATTAAATTATAAACCTGGTATTGTGTAACTTGTTAAGTATAACAAAGCAAAGCAAACCATTGCCTCTGGTGTCAAAGTGGTGTACCTCCCCAACCTTCAGTCAACACCCTTTGCTTTTGCTGTACTATATGAATGCGCTATAACACTAAACTCTTGCATTGGATGTAAATTGTTTACTATTATAAAAGTATAGTAATAAATTCACGTATAATATTTTATACTGTGAGCTGTCATTTTATAGTCACTATATATTTCAAAACCTTAAAAGGGACAAATGACTTGAAATTTAGCTTGACATAAGCTTCAGCTAACATCTTCTGTTCAAAGCTACTTATTCCTGCTAACAATCAAACAATCATACAGCAGTGGTATAAACTGTAATCCAGGGGATATACGCATAATCTTGAAGTGTAAAACTGCTTTGAGCTACTGATTGTAAGACTGACCTGTTGAGATATGAACAAATGACTAAAAGATTATTTAAATTTCAACTTACTTGTAGTCTGAGGAGCCGTTGTAGCTATGAAAACAAACACATAAATATAATTGGATAAAAATCAGAGTCTGCTAACATCAATTAACAAATGTCAGTCAGTGAATTTACATAAATGCATCTACAGAAGTAAAAGTTAACATATTTTAATTTAATTTAATTTTCAGCCGGGTATTATGTAACTTGTTAAGTATAACAAAGCAAAGCAAACCATTGCCTCTGGTGGCAAAGTGTGGTACCTCCCCAACCTTCAGTTCACACCATTTGCTTTTGCTGTGCTGTATGAATGCACTGTAACACTAAACAATCTCATGGGATGTAAATTGTGTACCACTATAACAATATATTAATAAATTCATGTATAATACTTTATACTGTGTGCTGTCATTTTATAGTCACTATATATTTCAAACCCTAAAAAGGGACAAATAACTTGAAATTTAACTTGACATAAGCTGCAGCTAACATCTTCTGTTCAAAGTTACTCATTCCTGCTAAAAAACAAACATACAGCAGTGGTATAAACTGTAATCCAAAGGAAATAGGTATAATCTTGAAGTATAAAACTGCTTTGAGCTACTGATTGTAAAACTGACCTGTTAAGAGTATGAACAAATGACTAAAACATTATTTCAATTTCAACTTACTTGTAGTCTGAGGAGCCGCTGGAACTATGAAAACAAACACATAAATATAATTGGATGAAAATCAGAGTCTGCTAACATCAATTAACAAATGTCAGTCAGTGAATTTACATAAATGCATCTACAGAAGTAAAAGTTAATATATTTTAATTTAATTAAATTTTCAGCCTTGTATAATGTAACTTGTTAAGTATAACAAAGCAAAGCAAACCATTGCCTCTGGTGTCAAAGTGTGGTACCTCCCCAACCTCCAGTTCACATCCTTTGCTTTTACTGTGCTATATGAACGCACTGTAACACTAAACACTTTCATGGGATGTAAATTGTGTACTATTATAACAGTATAGTAAGAAATTCATGTATAATATTTTATACTGTGTGCTGTCATTTTACAGTCTCTATACATTTCAAAACCTTAAAAGGGACAAATAAATTTAGCTTGACATAAGCTGCAGCTAACATCTTCTGTTCAAAGCTACTAACAATCAAACAATCATACAGCAGTGGTATTAGCTGTAATCCAGGGAAAATACATAATCTTGAAGTAAAAACTGCTTTGAGCTACTGATTGCATGCCTGACCTGTTGAGAGTATGAACACATGACTGAAAGATTATTTAAATTTAAATTTACTTATCGCCGGAATCATAGCAGTCGTCGTTGCTATGAAAACAACACATACATATAATTGGATGAAAATCAGAGTCTGCTAACATCAATTAACAAATGTCAGTAAATTTACATAAATTCATCTACAGAAGTAAAAATTAATTTAATTGAATTTAATCAAATTTTCAGCCCGGTACTATGTAACTTGTTAAGTATAACAAAGCAAAGCAAACTATTGCATCTGGTATCAAAGTGTGGTACCTCCCCAAATAATTTTCAGCCTGTTACTTGTTAAGTATAGTAAAACAAAGCAAATGACTAAGAGATTATCTATACTTCAACTTAATTTAATTTAATTTAATTAGATACTTACTTATCATCCCCAAAAGCAGCACAGGCAACATTATTTGACCCGCCATTCTCCAAAGCCAAATATTCAAACCTGCTGACCAAATACAATTAATTAAATTTCAAAATAATTAAAAAAACAAAAACAACAAAGAAATGTGACAACAAAACGATAGAAAGCATTCAGAGACTGCATACCCCACCAAGGATGCATAGTCCTGTAAATCATGGTTTTAATAGCAAAAGATTTTTTAAGATTTAAATTCATATCGATCCATATCCAGCAACATTCTTTTTTTTCAGAAACTATTGTACTTACAGAACACAATACTGTAAGTGCAATAGTTTCTCAGAAAATTGCACAAATGTTAAAAAAGCGATGTTAGTAATGTTAAGAAATTCTGGAGCTGCACCTGAATCCAAATCTGCACCAAAAACAAATTACTTGTTGTTTGACTCAGCATGTTATCATATAAGATACGATTTACATCCTAATAACTGCAAAACAAGACCGAAAACATTACCTATGTGTCTGAGGGAATAATGTTAATAAAAATAGAATATTGTCAAATGAAGATGTCTGTGAAAATGAAACATTGCTTTCTTAAAGTAAATGCATTTTGTCAGTGCAGTCTCCAATATGATTAAAATGCTCAATTAAGTTCTTACTATAATTCAGTTGGGAAAAAAGGCACCACTTTTTAAGGAAATACTATCAGCATGCAGCAAGCTGTCTTAAAATAATATCTCATTTAAATACAAAATAAATTAATTACCTGTTTTTATGCTTCTTTGGTTGTTGAGAAGTCCGTGTGAGACTGCAGCGCTGCAACAAGGCTTTATATATTAAAAAGTTGGTGCAGTCCCATAAATCTGTCATTTGACCAGTTACAGGAGTATTGGATGAATACAATCTTATTGCTTCCTCATAACAAGCGAACCAAACATTCCATTGTGCATCAAGAACATCGCAGATTATCACAGTGCCAAAGGCTTTAGTACATTGAGTAAGTTGCTAGAAAGCTATTTTAAGCCTCCCTCCAGTGTATTTTGGCATTTCAATGATATTTTATATTTATTTTAGTCATTTCCTGACTAAGTTGATTAGCTACACTGTTTGCCAATTTTTTTTTGCCAAATAACACATTTTGTGC
This sequence comes from Sebastes schlegelii, assembly GCA_014673565.1. NCBI lineage: Eukaryota > Metazoa > Chordata > Actinopteri > Perciformes > Sebastidae > Sebastes > Sebastes schlegelii. The sequence continues at coordinate 14,078,530 of CM025842.1, forward strand.
TCAAAGTTTAAAGACGGAGGTTTGTAGCTAAAACCGGAATATGACATATGACTATAGTAGAAGCTGCAAGTTATACATCATCCTCCAAGCTTGCAGAGGCGCATTCATGCTCGTTTGAGTCTGAGCAGCGGCAAACTGATAAATCTGTGTATCTGTCTGTCAGTTTGACTTTCTAGTTAGTTAGCTAGTGTAATGTCAATTTTCATATCTACTGTAAGAAGAAGAAAGTTTCTCTTCTTGTATTCCTTGCACTTATCTTCGTGTTATGATTTAACTGTATAAATACTGACTACTCTTTGTACTCAGGGCTCGCTTGACTCAGTTCACTCTGTAACTGTGCTCGTGAGTCCATCTGCAGGTGCTTCTATTACATTTACTTGAAAGACAGGTTGTGACCACAGTTTGTGTCTTGTTTTAAAAGAAACTGCCACCACAATTTGGCGTTGTCGGCAGGATCACTCGTTTGAGCGGGACTGCTGGAACTCTGTGCGAGGGTAAAGACCGTGCACGGCTGGAGTCCGGGCCTCTAACCTCAACCTCCCCATAAAAAGGGTGTAGAAGTGGGGGCCTGACGCCGGAGGACCAAGTCTCACTCACCGCTGTGATCCAAAAGAACCATGTGGCTAAAAACAACTCTGTCTTTCTGGTAAGTAAGATTTCATTCATACAGCGTCTGTACAGGGGGATAAAAGAAGCTGTACAGGGGGATAAAAGATGCACTGTGGGGGGAATGAAAAGAAAAGTGATTCTCATCACCAACGAGGGTGGTTGTGACAGACGTGTCAACAGGGCAGGTTTTGGAAATCGCTGTAGAATCCAGGGCTAGCACTATTACGGTACCAAGGAGTTCTGGGAACTCAGAGGGATAACATCAATACACTGTTTTCTTGTATAAGTGTAAATACACAAGGAGTTCTAGGAACTCAGTAAATAAATACACTGTAATCACATATAGTGTAATAATAATAATAATATTGTAGAAGGAGTTCTGGGAACTCAGTGAATAAAATACACTGTAATCACACATAGTGTAAAAAATAAATAATATAATAATAATAATAATAATAATAATAATAATGCTATTAGAGTGGTTGATTTAGTTGGACTGATCACCCACTAGAAGAAAAAGAAAAAAGAGGGGGGGAAGAAATATTTAGAAGTAAGACCTTACTGGAGTTAAAGCATAACCACCTGTAGGAGTTGAAGTATATAAAGGTACAACCACCTGTAGAAATCTCTAAGCAAAATCTTAAATAACTTTAGTCCACGACCTCTAAATAAAAAGTACATTGATATTGAAGAGATCTTGAGAACTATTTTTTAAAATGGGTACAAATCATAGTAAAAAGGGAAACTCAAAGGAGTGTAATATTCCACTTCAATTAATGTCTCCTAACATCCAAGTTATGACCACCAAATATGGTAAACAAAGTATTGACCAACTTGACGTGTGGGTTAACGAGTGTGGTTTTCCAAGCACGGTCAGTTTTAGCATAAGACAGCTCCAAGCCTTAAAAACCAATTTAGAATTGAAAGAGAGAGAGCAGAGGACAAGAAGAGGGAAGAAAAAGGTTAAAGCTTTTGAGGCAGACTGGAAAGCATATATGCAGTGGTTAGAAGAAGCAACCATTAGGGACAGAAAACAAAAAGTAGGGAAAGCACCACTAAAATCCATGTCTCAGTGTCTCAAACTAGATCCTGATCTGGACTCGACCCCGCAAAGACGACAGCCGGCCCAGGCAGTGCTGCCCAGCGCTCCACTCCCACCCCCACCTCCACCAGTGGAAGGAGCCATAACGGAGGAAGAGGGCTCAGAAAGCCCAGCAACCTATCCTCCACCATACACTGGTCCAACCCCACGTCAGACTCGACAATGTGCCATCTTCAGGAAGCAGCTGTATAATTCAACAAAAAAGAACGACCCGAGCCAGGTCACAGCTATACTGGCACCAATGGTTGAGGTGGCCGCAGGAGATGGAAACACTCAACTGATCTACAGACCATGGACATTTCAGGACATGAAAGAAGCTGCTTCCCACCTTCCTCTTGTCAAAGATGGGGGGGCAGAATATGCAGCACAGCTGGACATTTTCTGTCAGCAGTTCAGACCCACCACCACTGAACTACGGAGGCTACTTATGTCCCAGATGGGCAACAACTACGCCAAGGTAGCTGACAGGCTCCCATTGCATGATCAGAGACCAACAAAACCAGACTGGGAAAACGAAGAAAATCTACAGTACAGAAACACCATAACTGGACTTTGTAACGGTGTAAAGACTGCTTTCCCAGTGAGAATGGACATTAGCAAAATCTCACTGTGCAAGCAGAAGGACAACGAGACTGTGTCTGCATACCTTATCAGACTCACAGAGGCTCACAACACACACAGTGGCCTCCTGCGTCCAGCAGCCATGGGGGGAAACAATAACATCGGTCCCTGGGAAGCTCATCTTCGGGACCCCTTCATCAATGGCATCAGACCTGAGATCAGTGAGATGATAAAACGCAATTGCATCACTTAGGAATGCGGAAACCTTGAGACTGTCGAAAATCACGCCATCCACGCTGAAAAATATTTAAACAACAAAACAAAGAAAAAAAGCAGCCAGCTGACAGACAGACTGCAAATGGCACAGTTGAGGGTGTATGAGGACCAAGTTAAAGAATGTGAAAGAAGCAAATCTAAAGGAAACCTTGGCAAAAGACATGGAGCCAGGGAGAAATCCAACCTCTGCTACAGATGTGGAAAGCCAGGACACCGTGCAAAGGAGTGTCCTACTGTAAGGACACAATCCCTGGACACACAGGCTGATTGACTAGCGGAGGGGTCGAGGACAGAGAAGGATCCATCTAGCTTTGACACGGAGATGGGAAACAGTGACCTATCTACACATCAGAACCGTGAAAGACGCCCTGCCGAGAGCCACAGACCGGAGGCTGCACGACCTGGAGCCAGGTGACTGGATCGTGGTGAAAGATTTCAGGAGGAAAAACTGGAGAGCACGCAGGTGGAACGGGCCCCACCAAGTGCTCCTCACCACGGAAACGTCAGTAAAGGTTGCAGAGAGAGCAACCTGGATCCACGCCAGCCATTGCAGACGGGTCCCTGAACCAACTGACGATCCATCAACCAACGCGCATCAACATCAGTAAGTGAGCCAACGCTTTCCCCGGTTCTGTGTTGTTGGGGAGAGAGAGGCGGGTGAGTGCACCCAAGTTTTTCAAACTGCAAGTAAGCAACACACTATCTGGGGTGAGCTGAGGTCACACTGCTGACGAGATGACGCCAACGGACGCAGCACGGCACCCCTTGTGATACGCTGAACATCACACAACAAAACCGAACCAAAAGAGACCTGTTGCACAACTTCCCCAACAAAGTGACCAAACCTGAAGAAAACGCATGGTATGCAGCAATGGTGATGACCACAAGAAAGGTTACCACCAACAGTTGCTATGTTTGTGCACAACTGCCTCACGGGGTGGGCACCACGCTACCTGTCCAACCAAGCCCGCTAAATGTCTCAGAAACATTAGGGGTCATGGTGGCTTTCACGCTGGGCATTTCTCTGCAGAACAGAGTGGCGAAGGACATGACTGATGCTTTAAGACCTTGCAATATCAGTATAGGAAATTATGCTGGGTCCACAGCAAGATTCTGGAACATGTCTCAGGTGACACATCAAGGCGTTCACCAAACCATCATGACGACAAATCCCACACGCCAAAGAGGAACTGTTTGCTTCACTAGGCAATGTTTTACACCCCAAGATCACTTCCTGGGTGAATCACCTTGCAAACAAACAGTCACAGCCACGTGTGGACCAATGTGGAACGTCGGAAACCAACAGACATGCAAGTACAAAAATCTATACATTGCACCATTAAACCTGACTGACACTGACAGCTTGCACCGCCCAGGGAACGACAATCCTGTGGTTTTGATGCCCTCTAGTGATGGGTTTGGATCCTTGAGACGACACGTCTGGGTGTGTGGACCGCAAGTGTATCAGTCCCTTCGACCCGGTTGGTGCGGAACCTGCTACCTTGCCAAATTGCGGCCTTCTTTCACCATACTTCCCAACCTCACTCACTTTCACACCTTCTACTCCCATTATTACATCCCACACAGAGGGAAACGTTCCTCTGTGAGGGTGTCACAGGCTGAGAAGGGGTTTGGTGGTTTCCTTCCTTGGTGGGCAACTATAAACAATGCACACAAAATAGACGAGGTTGCCATGGAGCTGGAAAACCTGACAGCATTGGTCTCAACTGGATTTTCGTCTCTCACCCCCAGCATGCAGGGCTTAAGGAATGTGGCCTTACAAAATAGAATGGCACTGGACATGAGGATGGCCAGCCAGGGGGGAGTTTGCCATATCATAGGGACTGATTGTTGCACCTACATTCCAGACATTTCAGACAACATGATGCATGTTGTCTCCCACCTTAACGACCTACTGCATGAGGAGAAAAGCAAAGACTCCCAGATTCCAAAGGGATGGAGTTGGTGGTCTTGGCTGACCGACAATGGTTGGAAAGACACGTTGCTGAAGATGTTGACGCCTTTATTGACAATGACCACAGTGTTTGCATTATTTGTATGCTGCATTATTCCTTGTGCTAAAGCTATGATTGCCTCTTTGATTAAATCTACTGTCGGACAATATGTACATACACCAGGGCTGGAGAAAGGCATTCCTGACCTTTTTCCACCTCCAGGGTGGACACCACCATTTTATGAGGATACTGTCTGAGATAGCTTAATTCCTTCTTTCTCATGTGCTTTAATCAAAATCACATAGTATATTCAACACTTTGATTTAAGCTTAAATTCCTTCTTTCTCATGTACTTTAAATCAAAATCACATAGTATATTCACATTTTGATTTTGTGTATTAGTGTATTTTAGTGTTGATCAGATATGTTAATTATTAAAGTGAGCATAGAATGCTCAAAGGGAGGAATGTAATGGCAATTTTCATATCTACTGTAAGAAAGTGTACCTTTAGATTATCTCAGGGCCTCACATGTTCAGCTGTGTCACCATAAGACAGTGACCTGACATTTTAGTGGCACTGGAACTGTAAACAACAAATTGCTGAGATACTTGTTATGTCTTGTGATGCTCTGTTGTCTGCTGTGTGCTGACGCAGTCATACACTTTCTATTGTTTCTCTTCTTGTATTCCTTGCACTTATCTTCGTGTTATGATTTAACTGTATAAATACTGACTACTCTTTGTACTCGGGGCTCGCTTGCCTCAGTTCACTCTGTAACTGTGCTCGTGAGTCCATCTGCAGGTGCTTCTATTAAATTTACTTGAAAGACAGGTTGTGACCACAGTTTGTGTCTTGTTTTAACAGAAACTGCCACCACACTAGTTAGGTGTAGTTAGCTAGCCCAATTTGTTGCATTAGCTTACTGAGGGTTTTCATGTTATTTTTAAGTTTCCTCCACCTTAGTTTAGTGTGTTTATTTTCACAATGGCATTTGTGTGTGCAGTGAACAGTTCAATCAACGCAGTGAATTACACAAAATTCCACCGGCAGAATAAACACAACACACTGACTGTCTCGCTCACTCGCTCTCTTCTTTACCTTCTCCTCCTGCTGGAGATAAATTAACGGAAAGCAGTTTTTCAAAAAGTGTGAATCACCGCAACCATGAGAAGTCCTTGTGCATAGAGTCATAAATGAGCACAAAAGATATTACGCCTGTGAGCCCAGTAGTATGCGAGATTAGCCGTGGACAGACAGATGCACACACTTACACACAGCCAAACACATAATCTCCTCAGGCTATGCCGGGTGGAGATAATTAAGTAAAAATAACAAAAACTAAATATTAACTTCATTTATTTTCAATGTTAACTATTGAGAATATATGATCCACTCTCAAGTGTTGGCCTATATGACAACAGAACATATTTTCTCACTCTTTTGTAGGACAACTGGAAAGAGAAAAAAACTCCACATAACCTTATTGAGTGTGTTAATGGAATCAAGTACAGGCTTATAAAGTCCAGGAAGTGTCCAGGAGCAAGTTCTCCATTTAGGGCAAAATTTGGTCCATATTTACTGGTGAAGAAGGTGTCAGATCTAAACTATGGTAAAAAGCTACCCCCAATCATAGGTCATCTTCTCAGCTCTGTCACTTGAATGTGTTGAAGCCATACTACTCTCGTGCAGATCGGTTAACCGATCAGAAATGCAGTTATGGGGTGCCCACCCGGCTTGTTTGTAAGTGTCTGTGTCCCTTCATGCTGTAGCAGGGCAAAGGGGATAGGATTTGTCAGGCCCAGATGAAGCAGTACTTTATGGTCGTCTTAAAAATTTGGAATCTCTGCAGGATCTGGAGGGCTTGTCGAGCCATTTGGAGGGTTTCAAGCGCAGCCAGCTAGTAGACTTGATTAAGCAACATCCATGTCGGTTTGGTGATACGCCTACTCACACACATTTATTGGAGCACGATGTAGATGTTGGAGATTGTAAACCGATTGAGCAGAGGTTTTATCATATTCATCAAGAGAAAATTAAGTATTTGGATGTACTGTATATGCTTAGTAATGGTATTGCAGAGCCATCCTCTTCTTGCTGGGCGTCAGCTTGCTTGCTTGTACCCAATCCGATAGATTTATCCATATGTATAGATATTGAGGTAGTTTGGGTGCCAGGACCTTGACTCACATGGTGTGTGCGTGCGTGCGTGCGTGCGTGCGTGCGTGCGTGCGTGCGTGTGTGCAATGTTGCTTTGTTCTTTTGTTTTACACTGAGAAACCTCATTGTAATTTTCATTTGTAACTTACTTTGATAACTCAGTTTGTTATTGCTAAGTGTGATGTGCATCTCCCTCCTTTGTTACAGTTATAACAGTGTTCCCAACATTGACAAATTTATTTCAAAAATTAAAATTTTCAGATACAATGGCCCTATTAATCTGGATACAATTAGCAACAATTGGGCTTGTTGTTTTGTTTCGGTTTTGTTTCCGTTGAAAAGTGAAGAATTGTTCTATTTGGTTGAATATGCAAATCAAAAGTACAGTGACAAAGTAAAAACTGGGAAAGAAGAGGAACTGTTCATATCTTAGTAGTTATTTTCAAAAAGGTGTCAACTGATCAAGAGAAGTTATTATATAGCATGATTAATAAAGTGATTCCATTTAAAATGGGAATTACATGCAGTGCATTAAAACTAGATAGGATCTAGATCTAGATGTCACCAAAATCAAAAGTGCATCCCTTTACTATGATAAATTTAAAGACAATAAAGTAAAATAAATACAAATTACAACGAAGTAAGTTTATACTGCCCCTCTGAACTGATACAATCACAAGCTATCATCTCGCATTCCATTCGCTGTTAACTTGCTACTTCAGGCTGCGGCCGACAGTACTCTCATTTCCTTGTGACAATTTTGATATTGATTTTGTTGTTGTAGTCTGTCCTATTTACTGGAGCAGTGATAATGTTTCCATTACATAAGAACCTTAAGGGATGGTTAGGATTTTTCCAGGCATTAGCAAACCCTCAGGTGTTACCAGGTCAACGGAGTGAGTGGATTGTGAATAACTTTAGATTTTGGTTGCAAAACGCATTAAAATATAAATTAATGGACTTCATTATTTTTTTCCTTGGCAAGTGACCATGGTATAAGCAGGATAATGCCCTTCAAGTTGACCATAATCAGGACTTAGGCGACACAAATTTGAACAGGGCATCTCTAATTTAAGGGGAGACACTACAGGTTAGTAGGGTAAAACATTTAACTAATACTGTAGATATCACCATGAAACTTACCAAGTTGATTAGTTACATTAAGGCAATTGTTTTTTGGTATCACAAGTTTTCTTCAATTTTATGTTTGAATATGCAAATGAGGCATCATCTTATTAAATATGTGCTAATTTGCATTCATTTCCAAAACAGAAAGCTGAACATTAGATGAAGCCCATTCCCTAACATCTGCCACACACTCAAACACAAACATGTATCAGGGTCTTTTTCATCAAATTTCGTCAAAAAACGCAAGTTTCCAGTAACATCAAAACCAGTAGAAACCTCAGTAGCCTCGAGTCTACCAATGGCCGCCAACAATGACTCCCGTGCGAAACGAATGCCAGAGTAAATGATGGAATGAAAAAATGAGGAAGCATAGAGAGTTATTGCTGAAACATGAGATGTGGGCTGTGCGCTCAGATTCAAGGCAGGGTGTTTTGTTTTTTTTTACATTTAATGACTGTACTGTAGAGGCAGGTAAAACCAGTGTGGGTAGTTGATCCAGAATTTTCCAGTAAAAATTTTCAGCAGGAAATTCTTTTTAATGAAATCCTCACTTGCAACAGTGAACCCATCCATTAGAGATTCTGATATGCAAATCTAAAGGAAACCGTGGCAAAAGACATGGAGCCAGGGAGAAATCCAACCTCTGCTACAGATGTGGAAAGCCAGGACACCGTGCAAAGGAGTGTCCTACTGTAAGGACACAATCCCTGGACACACAGGCTGATTGACTAGCGGAGGGGTCGAGGACAGAGAAGGATCCATCTAGCTTTGACACGGAGATGGGAAACAGTGACCTATCTACACATCAGAACCGTGAAAGACGCCCTGCCGAGAGCCACAGACCGGAGGCTGCACGACCTGGAGCCAGGTGACTGGATCGTGGTGAAAGATTTCAGGAGGAAAAACTGGAGAGCACGCAGGTGGAACGGGCCCCACCAAGTGCTCCTCACCACGGAAACGTCAGTAAAGGTTGCAGAGAGAGCAACCTGGATCCACGCCAGCCATTGCAGACGGGTCCCTGAACCAACTGACGATCCATCAACCAACGCGCATCAACATCAGTAAGTGAGCCAACGCTTTCCCCGGTTCTGTGTTGTTGGGGAGAGAGAGGCGGGTGAGTGCACCCAAGTTTTTCAAACTGCAAGTAAGCAACACACTATCTGGGGTGAGCTGAGGTCACACTGCTGACGAGATGACGCCAACGGACGCAGCACGGCACCCCTTGTGATACGCTGAACATCACACAACAAAACCGAACCAAAAGAGACCTGTTGCACAACTTCCCCAACAAAGTGACCAAACCTGAAGAAAACGCATGGTATGCAGCAATGGTGATGACCACAAGAAAGGTTACCACCAACAGTTGCTATGTTTGTGCACAACTGCCTCACGGGGTGGGCACCACGCTACCTGTCCAACCAAGCCCGCTAAATGTCTCAGAAACATTAGGGGTCATGGTGGCTTTCACGCTGGGCATTTCTCTGCAGAACAGAGTGGCGAAGGACATGACTGATGCTTTAAGACCTTGCAATATCAGTATAGGAAATTATGCTGGGTCCACAGCAAGATTCTGGAACATGTCTCAGGTGACACATCAAGGCGTTCACCAAACCATCATGACGACAAATCCCACACGCCAAAGAGGAACTGTTTGCTTCACTAGGCAATGTTTTACACCCCAAGATCACTTCCTGGGTGAATCACCTTGCAAACAAACAGTCACAGCCACGTGTGGACCAATGTGGAACGTCGGAAAGCAACAGACATGCAAGTACAAAAATCTATACATTGCACCATTAAACCTGACTGACACTGACAGCTTGCACCGCCCAGGGAACGACAATCCTGTGGTTTTGATGCCCTCTAGTGATGGGTTTGGATCCTTGAGACGACACGTCTGGGTGTGTGGACCGCAAGTGTATCAGTCCCTTCGACCCGGTTGGTGCGGAACCTGCTACCTTGCCAAATTGCAGCCTTCTTTCACCATACTTCCCAACCTCACTCACTTTCACACCTTCTACTCCCATTATTACATCCCACACAGAGGGAAACGTTCCTCTGTGAGGGTGTCACAGGCTGAGAAGGGGTTTGGTGGTTTCCTTCCTTGGTGGGCAACTATAAACAATGCACACAAAATAGACGAGGTTGCCATGGAGCTGGAAAACCTGACAGCATTGGTGTCAACTGGATTTTCGTCTCTCACCCCCAGCATACAGGGCTTAAGGAATGTGGCCTTACAAAATAGAATGGCACTGGACATGAGGATGGCCAGCCAGGGGGGAGTTTGCCATATCATAGGGACTGATTGTTGCACCTACATTCCAGACATTTCAGACAACATGATGCATGTTGTCTCCCACCTTAACGACCTACTGCATGAGGAGAAAAGCAAAGACTCCCAGATTCCAAAGGGATGGAGTTGGTGGTCTTGGCTGACCGACAATGGTTGGAAAGACACGTTGCTGAAGATGTTGACGCCTTTATTGACAATGACCACAGTGTTTGCATTATTTGTATGCTGCATTATTCCTTGTGCTAAAGCTATGATTGCCTCTTTGATTAAATCTACTGTCGGACAATATGTACATACACCAGGGCTGGAGAAAGGCATTCCTGACCTTTTTCCACCTCCAGGGTGGACACCACCATTTTATGAGGATACTGTCTGAGATAGCTTAATTCCTTCTTTCTCATGTGCTTTAATCAAAATCACATAGTATATTCAACACTTTGATTTAAGCTTAAATTCCTTCTTTCTCATGTACTTTAAATCAAAATCACATAGTATATTCACATTTTGATTTTGTGTATTAGTGTATTTTAGTGTTGATCAGATATGTTAATTATTAAAGTGAGCATAGAATGCTCAAAGGGAGGAATGTAATGGCAATTTTCATATCTACTGTAAGAAAGTGTACCTTTAGATTATCTCAGGGCCTCACATGTTCAGCTGTGTCACCATAAGACAGTGACCTGACATTTTAGTGGCACTGGAACTGTAAACAACAAATTGCTGAGATACTTGTTATGTCTTGTGATGCTCTGTTGTCTGCTGTGTGCTGACGCAATCATACACTTTCTATTGTTTCTCTTCTTGTATTCCTTGCACTTATCTTCGTGTTATGATTTAACTGTATAAATACTGACTACTCTTTGTACTCGGGGCTCGCTTGCCTCAGTTCACTCTGTAACTGTGCTCGTGAGTCCATCTGCAGGTGCTTCTATTAAATTTACTTGAAAGACAGGTTGTGACCACAGTTTGTGTCTTGTTTTAACAGAAACTGCCACCACACTAGTTAGGTGTAGTTAGCTAGCCCAATTTGTTGCATTAGCTTACTGAGGGTTTTCATGTTATTTTTAAGTTTCCTCCACCTTAGTTTAGTGTGTTTATTTTCACAATGGCATTTGTGTGTGCAGTGAACAGTTCAATCAACGCAGTGAATTACACAAAATTCCACCGGCAGAATAAACACAACACACTGACTGTCTCGCTCACTCGCTCTCTTCTTTACCTTCTCCTCCTGCTGGGGATAAATTAACGGAAAGCAGTTTTTCAAAAAGTGTGAATCACCGCAACCATGAGAAGTCCTTGTGCATAGAGTCAGGAGGTGTGCGTTTCAGCTCAGTCTTATGGGTGAAACCGCAACTTAATGCATTTATTTAGGCTTCAAGTCTACTGAGCAAGCGGTTTAAGCTGTTAATCTGTCACTGGCAGGGAGCCTTGAAACCGGCCTGGTTGCCAGCCTTGTGAGACAGGATGAAAGCTGTTAATATGTTACTTTATTAAGTTTTAATATGTTTTCACGCAAGAAAGTAACCGTTTCGATTCCAAATATGTGGTCAGTTTATCCAAATAACGTCTGTTTGGAAATTTGCTGTGACGTTTTCAGATGTGATGGAGCTGCTGGCGGGGTGCCTTGACACCGGCCCGGCTGTCGCTTGAGAATACTTCGGTGTGAACAGTGCACTCAGCTGTGTGATCACTTGTGGCGAGTAGTGAGTGAGGAGTCAGCAATCAATCAATGTCAGTATCAAACAGGAAATAAAAGTTGTTTTGAGAAAGTGTGAGCCACAGTGACCACGCGAGGTCCTTGAACATGCAGCCATAAATGAGCACTCAAATTATTATGCAGTTTGGTTCTGCACTAGATATGCACACCTATGCACTCACTCACACACACAAACTCACACACACGGCCGATCTCATTATCTCCTGGCGGAGATGATAATTAAGCCATTGTGTGTTTGCATACTTGAGCTTCCTGAGGTTTTTGTCTTGTGACTCAGAGTCATATGGTTCTACTTTTCGTTTTTTTTCTCGGACACTGATACAGGTGCAATGTCCGCCAACAATGACTCCCCTGCTTTTCCCTCCTTTATCAACTCCAGTTTCATCTGCTCTACTTTTAATCTCTCCCTTTCCAGTGATACATCAGCCCTCATTCTCTCATGTGAAGGAACTGGCCTTCTACCTCCAAGAGGTCAAGGCCCAATTACGTGTTGGTTAATCTTGTGTGACAAAGAGAATTTCCAAACAGATGAGTTAAAGCATAATGATTCAATTTATTCCGAACAATCAATGTTGCATAAGTAAAATAAAAGAGTTTACAGATATCTGGATCCAATCAACGTGTCCCTGACAACATACAGTGCATGGGTCAGTTCGCGAAGTCTGAACCCCGAGCTATCCCTGATCCAGCTTATTCATTGTTTACACAATAGTAATATTCATGAGCTTATGGCACGTGATGTTTTTGCTGCATATCTTCTTCGTTATCTCCTTCTGACTCCTTCCTCTCTTGACCTTGTAAAAAGAACAGCACCTGCCTCCTCCCTTTCCTCGCAATCACTCCATTCACAACAAATCCAACAGTCAGGTTATTTCAGGTCATTGTAAGCACTTTTGTACATAATAAATCCAACACATGCTCCAACTCAAACTGTAGTCTCTCCTTTTCTATTTTTGCTTTTTCCTTTTCTATTTGCATATACTGCTCAAATGACAACATCCCACCAAAAAGCTCTGAAACTGGTGGAGTCAATTGGACCCTGAACTACCCCGAAAAGCTTGGCAGATACTGCTAGTCCTTCAACAATGCCCCTTAGCTCAGCCTTTTTTGGTACATTTTCAGCTTGTGACCAACCCAAATGTGCTGCCAAAACAAATCAAGCCTGCTCTTGTAAACGGAATTAAAGTAATACCATTGGGCCTTTTTAGAAACTCTGAGACTAATGCATTACTGTGCTCAGTATCCTTTTTCAACGCTGTCAAACTGACTACACGATTGGAGATAAATATTTTAATTATATCCACAAAGAACAAATTAAGGCAGTCTGAGTTAAAGCATACAAAACCACAGGGATATTTAGTGAGTTATTATGGAGCGCCCCCTCCTGACTGCCTCGCCAAACTATCTAACTGCATCCGAGTCTTCATGTGTGTACTGGCGGTGGGTATTTATGCCCCTACAAACCGTCTGTATTGGGGAAGACAACCTGTCCCAGCCAATACTTCGGGGTGCTCCCGAGCCACGTGGCTCTAACCACACAGACAACAAACAAAAATAACAAACAGCCCTGAAAACAACAAACCAGCAATTCCTCCTTGTGAGATAATTGATGCTACATCCTATCTGGGGGACCAAATGAAAGCTCCAGCTGGAAAGCAAACAGTGCAGCTAACCCATTACTACCATCCCCACAGCATATACTGCATAACCCACACTCACCATTCTTACTGGATACACCACTTATCTGAACCTTAACACAATATAGAACTAAACTGTAACTGTGGGCCTCCAACACACTTTTACTACACAAATTCACCTAAACTTTTAACATTTCAGGTTCACAATTGGACGAGCCCCCACTTGTTATACCCAGCTTGTTCAAGAGCATAAAGAAGGGAAGTCCACACAGTAACAGTTAAGTAAGCAGGTACATTGTGTAAGGAAAATTCAACTGAATCAAAATAAGGTCAATAAGGGTGTAAAGTCAGTAGTCAGTAGTGAGTCGTGGCTGATGGGTGCTGTGAAACTATAAGGCTAACCTAAAATCCCTGTAACATGAACGATAACTACAGATAACCAAACCAAACCAAGCTGGGAGCCTGCAAGGCACCAGCCTTCCATGAGGGAGAGAGAGAGGACATCTTGGCATTACCCTGCTTTTATCTACTCCCAGCAGGTGAGGCCAATCTCCTAATGAGAGGGGAGGGGCCAGGCAATAAGGGGAACTGACAGAGGCAGGCCAAGACAGAGAATCAAACTGACAAAGCCGTCACAATCTTTGTTATAGTTTTACTTTTTACGATCAGCTACTGAAGTAGTCTTTTGTAAGGGGTTTGATGTGGTTGTGAGTGACAGTACTAAATTATGGAAGCAAACCAAATTTGCTCTTATGGGGCAGTTAAGATTGACATGAGTTAGCCTGGATTCCCATCTACAAACAGTTCTTTATCATGCAGGAAGAAAAGGAGGAAATCAACTGCAGTAGGTAAAAGAAAGCTTTACAGGATTGTCAAAAGCCAAGCATTGTCTTGTTCTCAGAGACACCGTTTATGTCCTGAAAGAAGATAGTCATTATGTTATTATTAAGTTATTAACATTTCACTAGTAAGCAATACTCAATATTAGCCCATAAAAAATAACAAACTGAATGGTGCAGAGATGGTTCAAAATCAGGGAACAAGGAGAATATGTTATTCAGCTAACTTTGGATTTAGGATGATTAGAATCCGCTATCAACAACAACATACTGGTACAGAAATTCAGGGACTAGAAGCAAAAGCAAGCTCACAAAACCTAGTTAAAACAGCCAGAAAGATTATAGGGAACCCCCAGAGACAGCTGGTGGAGCTGTATAATAAACGAACTAAGAGGAAAGCATCATTATTAGTTCAGGATCCCTGTACATCCTCTGTTTATGACATTGAAAAACTCCCCTCGGGACGACGATACAGGGTACCCACAACAAAGATGTCTATTTTATATATTAATAGATGAGTAATAGATGTGCAATTCACAGCACTAAGACTAGACTATTTCTGATTTAGCCCTGCATCATCAGTGACATCTGATACTTTCATCTGATAATACCCTCCTTACTATAAATCTGGCCCCAGAGAACCTGATCCAAAAGGGAAAGAAATCCACAATAATACTGTTATTTAATACCAAAAGTAAAGGCAGAGAGAGAGAGAAGGAGAGTGTTCACAAATTTCTTCCAAAAATGAAAATGCTTATAGTAGGAAAATCAATGCAAATCAATGAAGCAAGAGTATTTCAGTAAAAAACAACTCCTGGCATCGTACTGTACAAAACTACAAAAACCTGAGGAATCCATTGGTACCAACCATGTCCACCAACCATGTCCAACCATAATTAATCGCGATTAACTGCGGATAATCATGTGATTAATCACGATTAAATATTTTAATAGTTTGACAGACCTAATTCTGATATGATAGAGACTTAATGATAAGAACCACCCCAAAAGAAACTAAGGACTCAAGTCAATTCAAATTACTTTATTTTCAGTGATTTGTGCAGTGAACAAATGCAACATCTAAAAACATATAAAACATATATATAAAAAAAATACTAACTAAGTCATGTACAAAAGCTAATGATAAAAACATGGAGTAAGAGTCGGGGGCAGTAGGTGTAACAGTGCAGTAATGCTGGCGTCTGTGTGTACGGATGAAGGTAGGAACAAAACTAGATGTGGCCCTTCTGTTCTTAAGGGCAAAGACCTAATAACTCAAACATCCAACTTGTATATAGTGCACATTGCTGCCACCTACTGTTGTAAATCAATAATTACTTATCCTTTAATCTAACTACCAAACACAGTCACACAACACAACAATGATGAGGCCTCCCAAACAGAAATACAATCCAAAAGCTTGAGTGATTTTAGAATATGGATTGTCTTAGATGTAGACCAGAGTTATTGCTGTCAGCAAACCAACTAGCAGGGTCACCAGTGGGGTCAGCAGTGGGGTCACCTGGCCTGCAGCACTCATCGATCTCACCACTCTGACTGCAAGAGAAGAACCAAAATTTACATAAAATGTATATTCATCAAGCTTGCTGTCATCAAAAGTACAAAAGGTATGAGAAGATAAGAGATCTTTACCTAATTTATCTTGTGGCGGGATAAGTGGTCCTAGTGAGATCTGTTCAAATCCATGGAGGGATATGTCCCTCCTACTTCGGTGGTGGTGACCTGGGAAGCAGTGCTGCAGGACAACAACAACATTAGAGCCTTCTGTTGATGCACCTGTTGATAATCTATCTAAACTCACTAAAAAACACACAAACACAGTAGTACTTACAGGTGTGCAGTTGTTGAGTGCCTTAAGACACAGACTGATGTGGCAGTGAAGGTAGATGGATGTAAAGTTGGTAAAGGTGAACATCCTGAATGAGAATCGGGACACAGTGGAGACGCCATTCTGAACTATCTCTACTGTAGTATCTGCTGGATTAGGACACCTGGAAGAATGTAGTAGAGACGATGTGACCAGACGGACTATAACGTTTTCAGACTTTGGCAATTAAGAACCAGTGATCAGCGTGCTAAGATAAGATAAAGTTGCAATAGTTCCTTTACATTTCTTTTATGAGATCCCAGCGGACGGGGTAGCTGGCGACGTTGATTGGCGTGGCCCAACAAGATTCCACAACGGTAGATATCTGCCTTCCGTCGACTCCTTCTGTGCGTAACTCCACATACAACCTCTGGTCGATTTCCATGTCTAAGTTTCTGTTAGTGGTCATCGGGTAGCGGAAGCTAGAGTCCTGGTAGGGGATCATCCTCACATGATACCGTCCTTGGCCTGATGGAAGTTTCTTCCTCACAATGCTACGAAAACAACAACAACACATAATGTTACTACACTTGAGAAGGAACAAGTCACTGGCAGGTATTTGGCAACAAAGTCTTACTGGATTTCTTTTAAGTTTTCTTTGTATTGTTGGTTTAAATGGTAAGTTAATTAGTGATGGTGTAAATTGCGGGTAGTGGGCAGTTACACAAAATTTCTGACAACCAAGGGCACCTATTTCAAATTTTTGTAATTACCATCATCATAGAGCACCACTGTCACAGAAGATAAGTACTCAAAAAAGGTCAGAGGTGCAGATGTAGCACTGTTAAATATACCGTAATTGAATGCGTAAATATTGAAACCCTACTATCATTACATACGCCATGACGTATCACTATGGACCAGGGGTGGAGAGAGTATTCAAATCCTTTACTCAAGTAAAAGTGCTAATACAGCACTGTAAAATTACTCTGTTACAAGTAAAAGTCCTGCATTATACATGTTACTTAAGTAAAAGTATGTCAGTATAATCAGAAAAATGTACTTAAAGTACAATTTTGGCAAATCACATGTCATTTCATAGCGAGAGCATTCCTATTGGCTATTCTCTGGCTGGTGGGCGATGCTTGGTATTTTCTCAACAGCTAAACAGTACACTACAAGATGTTTCTGAAAACATTTGAGGTGAGAAATAGGCATTTCAGTTACAGAATATTGATTCATATTTGATCAGCGCTGCCTAGTTTGACCGTTTGATCAGAGTTTGCGAGTGATTGACAGCTGCTGAGAGACGGCAGACTCCAGCTCAGCACTGATTGGTTGTTTTCCTCTATGATATTTGGCCAATGCCATAGGAGCACCGGAGGACACAGATGCACATGATTTTTTTTCATCAGTCTCATGCACTACTGTCAGGATAACGTGATTGTTTTATAAAAACAACTTTTTTTTTTAATCATACTTGCTCTATTTCTACCCACTGCCGCTTTAAACACAGTATTTGCGTAAATGTACTTAGTTACATTCCACCACTGCTTTAGACAGATGTTCACTATAAAAAAGGACAGACAGACTTAAGTCAGTAAAACATGCAGATTAGATAGTATTGTCACCTCTCTACGGGGTTGATGCCCACATCCATAGACAGGGCCTGCCAAAGAGGGTATTCACAGCAGAAACGCAGATGAATGTTTTTCTGGCGGCTGATTAGACCTCCATGAGTGTCCACGTCACCCTGGATCAGGTTCTCATAGGTGAAATGGGTTCCATTGCTCTTAAAATTGAAATGACAAAATGGTATAAGTTATTTGTTGTAATATGTCTTAAATCTTCTTCAGTCTGTGTTGATTCCATTATAGTCTATGGGCTGTACCCTGAGAGTTGTCCCACACAGCTTGTCGTCATTGTTAAAGTGGAACACCAGTCGTCCGTCCTCGACAGTCCCGTTGCAGGAGTGATCTTGGAGGTGGAGGGCGCCGGGGTGGAAGCCAGCTTCAAACAGCTGGCAGCGCGACACGGACATGGTGCCTGAACTACTGTTGCAACTGATGGACGAGTCTATGAGAGAGAGATAGAAATAAAAGACATGGTCTCATGATTAAAGTTGCACTCATCAATATTTTTAGATTACTAATGGATCAAATGACTACTGTATATGTAATTTTAAAAGTGTTGCTCATAGTAATAAACCCACAATCCTATAGGTTTATATTGAATCACCAGTTTAAATCATGTTTTGTCTGTCATTTTTGAATCGTTGATGGTTCACATTACTACAATACCCATGAGCCTTGACAGCGATTGTTGTTGCCAGTCAGGGGCGCCTGAAAGCATTCAAAATTGGCCCGGAAGCTGCAGATTGCAGAATCACTTTTTTCAACACCGTAATCTTTAGCTTCCACTGGCCGTCAGCGGTGCACGAACAGAATTTTAAGGTTGGGATTTCATATTTTTTGCTGAAATGCACTTTGGGAGTCATAGCTAAATCCTACCTGATTTCAGCGGAAGAACTATGATAAACCGAAACCTGAGTGTATCGTATTGTTCCATGCTCTCGTGCTGTTTCACGAATAATGCCATTGTACTATGTAGCAATGTCTACTACTCATCTTACACGTCACTTCTGTGATCTAAAAACGAAGCAGTGCTTTAAGAGGAGCTGCCCTCACCGTAGCTCATATTGTTGGGCCGATGGTGGTGCTCATCACAGAAGCAGCCGTACACACCGTCCTTCTCACCACACCACTCATGCTCTGCGCAGTCCAGCTGGTCACAGGGGTCTGACTCAGCTATGGAAATAGTGGGGAAATGATGAGACGATGAGTGATGAAAGAGAAACAAAACAGGTAAGAGAGAAGATAGCTATGGTCTAATGCAAACTTACGACAATACAAAGCAGAGCGCCAATCAGAGATGTTTAATCCCAAAACAGAGCAGGTTTTCTCATAGGCTGCGACATCAGAACACAGTATGCCATTGGCTTTAGTGTAGAGGCAGAGATCGTAGACACAGGAACTGAAGAATGGCTGAGGATCAGAGTGTGGGTGACAGGCACTGAATGGGCCGCTACTGTTGGTGATGACGCTACAGAGCTGAGAGTACTCTGCCCTAAATCGACAGTTGTCCAGTCCATCACCAATCATATCATCGGTGGATCCACATCTAGAAAAGACATTATACGTTTTACTTGGGCTGACTTTGTTTATTTTGCCACAACATATATTTCTGCAATAAGAGTGTTATTGTTTCTTTATGTAGTGAAAGATTGTTAACTGATGATATTTTGACGCCACTTTGTGCGTGGAATACCCTACAAGTTCAGCTCACCCCGGTTGGCTTGTGGGTGAAATCCAGCTGTGTCCAAAGTGATTGTCATTTTGTGCCAATGTGCCATTGGGCAAGACTTTGTCATCTGCAGGATCACTGTTGAGGTTTCCACACATCCCGGTGACTCTATTTTGACAGTGATAGTGTACTCTGACCAGTAAAGTACTACGGCCATCAAAGTGGACTACCAAGTTAATGGCATCGACCACTATGTAGCCTCCCTGTCTGACCACCTGAGCTAAGGTTCCTACAGTTGTGGGAAGAGACATGGCACTTCCATTCACCTGGTAGGATGAAAGATTATAGAAAGATAAAGAAGGGTGAGGAGGCACTTGTCGTTACGTATGTTTACACCAAACCGATTTAGAAAGTTGTTCATCTTCAAGTAATAAATGGTTTACCTTTACTATATTGTTGGGTCCAATCCTGATATGCACACTCTCTCTTTGATTTGAGAGGTATATATCAACTGCTGACACAAACGACACGCGGTTGTTGCCACGGTGACTATTGGTGGCTACTACCTGAAACTGTGTTTCATTGGGGCCGTGTTTCACACTCTCAGTAATGATGTAAGAGCATGTGCCCTGGAAATGAGCCACTGCCCCATCAAAGGTGATGTAATGTGGGTCCCCCCATGCAGTGCAAGTAGACATTGGATCAAAACAGCCCAGCTGGCCATTTCTGATGGTGCACTCTTGTGTAGGGATGCAAGATGCAGCATAACAGCGCAGGTCATTGGGACCATGGCATTCACAGTACTTGGAGCAATCGTCTGTCCAGAAGGACTCACCAGCCTGCAAAAGGTGAGATAAAGACATGCATAAAAAATGATTAAAATTTAGCATGTGCTACATTAATAACACAAAACGGCTGCTGAGTGGACTTGGATAATGAAATTGTCATTGTTCTGTGTGTAGCTTATCACACACTAAATTGTAGTCATGTGATTTGCTATTTTTAAATTATTTTTTTTTTACTGTAAAACGATATAGCTACACTGCTTGGAACCCGATTTCCATTGTTTTCTACCAAGTTATCACTCAATCTTGTTGCTTGTAGCTTTGCTAAAATGTTTCCTGAAATTCAATAGTCAAAAATCTCCTTTTAGCAATAGACTGGAGCACAAGGTAAGAACCAGAGATGTGTGTTTCCCCTTTCCTTATCTGACTTTTGGCTTAAATGCTATTGTCCATTTCATTTACTTTGTAATCATATGCAACACATTCATAAACACATGCCATATTGTACAGTAACACACATTGACTGTATATAACAATATTAGGTAATAAAATAGAAAAAAAAACGTTGGACACATTTTGTTAACAAGAGAAAAGCAGGACAAAATGGAGGTGTCATGGGGAGAGTAGATGTAAATAGGGTTGATTTTGTGTATTCAAGGTGTGAAAAGCACAATCTGAGGCTACAGTCAGCCAGTATTCTGACACTTATAGGTGCGGCAGCTGCTACCACAGTTGGTGGGTCAAGGTACAAAATACCAGTTTTTACACACAATACATGTCGCACAGTAAAGTAGCAAATCGTTCTTCCAGTTTGAAGTAATCTGCTGATAAACAGAGCCACTATTGTAGTGTTGTTTTGGTCTTCTCTCTACAGTATTGCAAAATAACTTGTTACTTGACAATTTTAGGCAAGTTTTAGGATAGTTTCTTTGTTAAGCACACTAATGTTGATGGTTGATAGAGGTGGGTAGACCCTTGATCAAAGGGAAATGGTTATATGTACTAAGACTGAAATCATTGAGACAATCAGATTAATTATTCAGGCATACAAATTATACAAATCTGGTGTTCTATTCATTTACAACTATATGACTTACATTGTAGTAGAAGCCGTCATATTGACAGCCACAGTGGACACAACTCATCCCACTCCTGACAAAACCTTCCTCACAGAAACATCCCTCAGAGCAAACCTGCTCACAGGTTGCATCAACGCTGCTGGCACAGGTGCGGGCACAGTCGGTACCGCACAGCTCATAATGACTGTGTGCTGGACAGTCAATACCTTTATAAGTGAGGAAAGAAATGATCGATGTCAGATGGTTAAAAATGGTTGAATCTGTCAATTAACTAAGCCTGTATGCAGATGCAGTTGGTTGAAACGTTTTCTTGGAAAACACTTCTTTGATTGTTTCCTAGTCTGTTTGTAAAGTAGACTAACAACACATTGACTGGTCGACTTACTGCAGTTGGTGTTCAGTCTCCAAGGGTAGATTCGAACATTAGCGGACTGACAGGCACTGGCGTATGCCTGAATGGCCGTGCATAGGAGCTCATTTCCCCCAAGACAAACATCATACACACAGTCATTGAAATATGGCGCTGGGTCCACCTGCTCATGGCAGAAGCTGAAGGGGCCGCTGGCTGATAAAATCACCTCACATAGGGCTCTAGCAGGTCCCTCATTGGTGCATTGTGGGCAGGAGGAACCACACCCATCACTGCAGGTGTAGTTGTCTGCCACTTTCCAAGCCGTCCCAAACTCTTGTGGAGTGGTGACCAACGTTCCAGATGGAGTGTGGAACTCGTCATTTGGATTTCCATTGAAGTTTCCACAAAGTCCACATGTTGTCCCACTGGAGTGAAGACAATATGTTGATAAATTGAAGGTAAATGTGTCAAATATTTGCAAAAAAATAACTTTTCAGAATGTAAACTAAAGCATTTTAACATAGCTTATAAATGGAGGTTACCTGTAATTTGAAGGTACAGAGATTGACATATAATAAGATCCATCGTACATGACACTCAGGCCAAAATCAGCATCGACATATGTGCGAAATCCACTTGCATAGATAGATACACGAGTTCCATTCAAGAGAATAGGTAAGTTTTTAGTTACTCCATTTACCTTTAACATGGGAAAAACAAAATTGGATGAATAATCATAGATTTGTATTTGCGTTCTGGTGTTTTTAAAAATGACAGCTGTAAAATCCAGTGTAGATTAAAAATAGATGTAGATGTTAGAGGAATGAGTTGAAAAAGATTTTCTTAGATAGTTCTGAATCTGTGCAACTCACCTGTACCACACCGTGGCTCCGTCTTGACATATGCACTCGATAACCACACACATTTACAAAAACATCAGATAGGATTGAAACTTGCAGCCCTCTCCATGGCTCATTCTTAGCCTCCACTGAAAATTGGTTGAGTCCATCAGTGGCATTACAAGGAGTCGCCATAACATAGCGGCAGGTTCCCTGGAAGTCATAGCGCTTGCTATCAAAGGTGGTGTAGTGAGGGTCACCGGAGGCAGTGCAGGTGCCATGAGGTTTGGGATGGCAGCCAAACTCACCCTCCACCACACGGCAGGACTCTTGGGGACCACAGGAGTTGGGGATACAGTGGACTGCCCCGGTAGCGCCATTACAGGTACACAAGCTCTGACACTCATCACCGTGCCAAAATTGTTCGCCCCCTCGCCGATAGCGTCCCTGGTGATTGCATCCACAGCCTGTAGGTAGTACGCACTGGTTGCCATTGAGGATAAAACCATCATCACACTGGCACCCATCCTGACACACAGTGTCACAGGTGAAAGGGAAAGCGAGGCTGGGGCAGGTGGAAGGACAAGTACTTCCACAGACTTCATGATGGCTGTTTTGAGGGCAGTTTTGCTCTAAAGAAAAACAAAGCAATTAATTAAGCAAAATCATTGATATTATATCAAAACTACCTACATCAAAAGGGGGAAAAGTGCTTACCACAGTTAGTTGCATTCCTCCAGTGTCCTAAGGCAACACCCTTCTGTTGACACATTAGTGCATAATCTCGTAGGACCTCACATAGTGCTGATGCTGGATCTCTAGAGGCTCTAAGGATCTCCACACATGCATCCACATGCTGCTGTGAGTTCACCATGGCCAAACACTGGGCAAACGGCCCATGTGGTGAGGCAAGAATGCCACAGTACTCACTAGAATTGTAATTTGTTGTCAGTGAGTTATGATTTACACTTTCCACGCAGTGTGCCGTGAGGGGGCCATCTCGCCAACTGTCCCCAAAGTCCTGAGAGTTGTTGACCATGACGCCGCCGGGTCTGCGGAAGTCGTCATGTGGGTGACCATTGTAATTACCACAGAGTCCACCCAATGAACCGTTGTAGATACCAGGTGCAGTGACACGCACAAAGTGAGGCCAGACTGTCTGCACAGTTACACCAAAGGAGGTGCGAAGGATGATACTGTGAATGCTGCTGTGGTAGATTTGGAATTGATTGGATGCTGAGCTGAATGGTAGTCTGATCTGCTGACCGTCAACCTAAAGGACCATTTAAACAACCAGTGTCAGATTGTATGGTTAACAAGGTTTTCAGTTTATATCAATCAATTTTTAATGTTTCCTTTTATGTGTTGATCTAAACAAGATTGCAACATGTAAGACAGAAATAATCCTATATTTAAAACTTCTCTCTGGTGTCACCACTCATTTCTCTTCATAAGCTCTTGAAATATTTTTGTGACATACCTGAACTTCGCTGCTGTCTGTCATTTCAATGGAGATTTGTGTTCCCTCCGCCTCAAACTTCAGGAACCGAGCAAAGCCTTGTTGGCCTCTGGGCACTTTTTCTGCTGTCACCACAAAATCTGGGTGACTAGACAATCCAATTACTTTGGCAAGGGTCAATCGACACGCCCCAGGATAATGGTAAGTCAGTCCATCAAACGTATGATATGACCCTTGACCTTTTATCCAGCATGTTGCATAACTGTTAGGTCTGCATCCTCTTACTCCCTCTTCCACCCTGCAAGACTCTAATGGTCCACAGACATGGGAGCGGCAGGTCATGGAACCACTACTGCAGATACAGCGTCTCCCACAGTCCTCGTCTAGTATTACAGTTTCTCCAGAGCGATAGTAGCGACCCTCAAAGCTGCAGCCACACTCAGCATGAGGGACGCATACTCCAGCACTGAGGATGTGGCTTGAATTGCAGATGCAGCTCTCCCGGGAAGGGAGAGGGCAGTTGTTGGTAGAATTAGGATTGACACAGGTGGCTGGACATCCTGTGCCTTGGGACACAAAGTCACTGTTGGCTGGGCAGATGATTTCTAGACACAAGAAAACAAAATTGATATTGACATCATGGACATTTTACTCAAAGGATTCTTTGAAATCTTCTTGATTGACGGACAGACATACCACAGAAGCCTTGTCTCCTCCAGTTTGGCAACTGTATACCATTTTGTTGACACAGACTTGCATACACATTTAGGGCTTGGCACAGAATGGGTTGGTACCCTCCTACAACACACAGATCAAACACACAGCCTTGCACAAAGGTCTGTGGGGGAAGTTGTTGATGGCAACCAGCAAAAGGTCCAGAACTGCTCTGGAGGATACCACAATGGGCAGTATTGCTGTACAAAGCTCTCTGAGCCACAGTGCAGGCAGTACAGCTTTGCCCTGCACATCAGGGCTCACAATCAGTCTCATTGTCCCCTAATGCTTGCCAACTGTTGCCAAACACCACTTCAGAGCTCACAAGCTCGCCTTGGCGGGTTTGAAAGTCATCCTCACGGCGATTGTTGAAGTTTCCACACAGGCCGCATGTTGCATTCTGGTAAGTGTAGGGCACACCGATCCTAACATAATGATTTGCGTCATAAGACACCTCCAAGCCAAAGGCAGTACTGATGACCACAGAAAATCCTGAGTTATAAACATGGATTGCGCCGTTGTTGAGATA
The DNA here is from genome assembly GCA_014673565.1 of Sebastes schlegelii. Taxonomy (NCBI): domain Eukaryota; kingdom Metazoa; phylum Chordata; class Actinopteri; order Perciformes; family Sebastidae; genus Sebastes; species Sebastes schlegelii. The sequence continues at coordinate 14,103,694 of CM025842.1, forward strand.
GAATGGAGTGGCTGCAAAGATGCCATTGACCTGAAAGCACACCAGCAAGCAAAGACAAAGTTGCAAAAATATGTACTAAATAAATAATATTACAGTAAGTGGAGACTTAGTTCTTAGTTCTAACCTTGGCTGCAGCAGGATGTCCCTTGACAAGCTCGATGGTTTCATTATAGACGTACACTTTGACCAGTCGTGTCCAAGAGGCTCGAGTGTTGCCCCGATGCTCATTCTTGCCCTCTACTCTGTAGTAGGGCAGCCCTCAACCACATTGCTCAGAAATAACATAAGTGCAGGTGCCCATGAAGTCAAACGCTTTCTTATCGAAGGTATAGTAATGTGGATCACCACTTAATGAGCAGATGCCTCTCTGCACCGTCTGGCAGGAGAACTGAAAGGAAGTAGGTCGGCAGATTTGGGAAAAGGAGCAGGGTTGGCTGACACACTGCAGGCCTGTTGAGGTGCAAGTGCACTTCTGTGCACAGGTACTGTCACTCCAGAATGAGTCACCTTGCTGCACGGGTTGATCTTTGAAGAAAATAAAAAGAAAGTTTCCTTGAAAGGCATTGATTTCAACATGCAAACACTATTAGCATTTAAAACATTTGATTTTCAAAGATTTTGGGAGCATTTTTGCCTTTGTTTTTATAGCAAACAGTAGAGTGGTAACAGGAAATGAGAGGGTAGAAAGGAGGATGACATACAAGAATGATCCCTAGCCATCTTAAACTGGGGACATTATCATGGTCAGCGTCTTGACCTTGTAGAATACATTACCATTTTACTTTTAAGAAATACTTTGGCATACCAAAGCAAATCACAAAATAATTAAGTTAAAGAATTTTTTTTAAAAACTTGACTTGCAACACAGTTCATTTGTATGTCACCATATTCTAATGTAATAGCAGTTCAGTGCACAATATACTCAGCTGTGTATAGCATATAAAACATACATTTAGTTCAACAATCAGAGATTTATCGTCAGATTTTCCAATATCTTCATTGAGTGGTGATCATATGAGTACATTACTGTATAAAAGTGCCTACGGTGACCACCCTCTGGTTCTGGTCTTACCATTGAAAGTGCAGCCTCTTAATCCTTCGTCTAACCGGAAAGCCCAGCGACCGGTTACATTGACATTGCTGCTCAGGCGGAAAGTTGAATTACTGCCTGATGCAGTGTTAGAGAATGATCCAGGGATGGAGAAATGGTGAGGGGAGTTTTGTGTGTCATATCCAGCCTGGAAATACATGTCACATAGACAAAAGTAGTTAAATTTTTTTGTATTTGTGCATTTCCATTATTGCATTCAGATTTAAATAAGGCATGGCAACTTTTTACAATGTATATTGCATATAATTTTAATGGCTCTAACCTGTACATTGCGAGTTGTAAAGGCTATTATCCCATAATTCATCAGCACAAACGAGTACTGGCCACCAGAGATCAAGACTGCTTGGACCGTTGTTTGCTGAAATTTTTTTTTACATGTGGTTATTATAGTAAATACACAAAGTAATAGGTAAAATACACATCATATGTGTTTCCTCATTTAGAACAAGATGACTTACTGTTCCATCAGTTGGATAGTAAGCCACCTGATACCATGTTGCAACAAAGACCCAGTTGGCCCTGAAGTTCAACGCTGGGAAGTAACGATTAATGTCTTCTGTAGCTCGTCCGAGGATACTGCCATTGGTGTATTGGTTGTAGATGATCTGACCATTTTCTCTGTTGTCTAAATCTGTCCAGAATGGAGCAATGAGGTCTCTGGATCCACGCACTGGAATCCTTTGAGCTGTGTAACTACTCCAAGGACTGTTAAAGGTCATGTGTCCATTGTGGTTCACCTGGAAAACAAAAAGTAAACCAGTTCTTACTGACAAAGAATTAGTACGTATGGTAACACGTTATAATAAACTTAGAAATCACTTATAAATGGTAAATTGATAGTTAATTAAACTTTGTAATAGTTATTTTACTGTTAACAAACAATGAAATGATAATTAATAATGTTTACCAATTATTAGTTATGCTATAATTTGTTATTTTATTAGTTTGTGTAATATGAAATAATTAATTTATAAATTATATATTGTATCAAAGCTGATAGGAGACGATAACAATTGCATTTGGATTGCATTATTAAAGTATTTATTAACAGTTTATTGTTGTACACATTATAACATTTGATATACTATACTAAGTATTTGTTAATGATTACCAAATTATTTCTAAACTTTTAAGAAATTGTTGTAAAACATCCATAAACATTACATAGATAGTATTAAAAGTATTAACTATCTATTTAGATAATGGTTTTAGATGCTTTACAAAGCATTTAGTAACCATTTAACAAGATATTACAATTAGTTGCAACTTTATAAAAGCCATCCAAATCATGTTTATAAATGGTTTACAAATCAATTATAAACCATTAAAAAAGTTTTACAAATATCTGATTTATCTATCTATGTAATGTTTGTAGATGTTTATAAACAATTTCTGAAATGTTCACAAATCATTTCGTAATCATTAACAAATAATATATTATATAAAAGTTTATAATGTGTACAATAATAAACTTTTAAACTAACACACTATAGCATTTCTAATAATGAGCAAACATTATTAATTATCATTTCATGGTTTGTTAACAGTAAAGTAACTATTAACTAAATTTTAATTAACTATCAATTTACCATTTATGAATGATAGTTATTATAAAGTGTTACTGTTTAGGGTAGAAGTTAAAAAAGTATTATTAATTTCATATAATATTTCAGAATGTGCTTCTCTTATTTATTAATTAATAATAATTTATGGATTTAGTAAATGCTAATAATATTGTTACATACATAAATCTGATTATGCGTTCGTCCGAAATACACAAAAGGTTGTTGCAGGGGAATTCGAGGAGAACTTCCATCATCTGAGGCAGAGCTTCTCGTTCCCTCAATGGGGTAGAGGGGTACTAGAAAGAACAAAAGACACCACATTTTAAAAAAAAGATAAAATGTGTGTTTGTTTTTTTTTTTTTAATTTTAACTATTTTTCAGCCTGGAATTATGTAACTTGTTAAATATAACAAAGCAAAGAAAACCATTGCCTCTGGTGTCAAAGTGTGGTACCTCCCCAACCTCCAGTCCACACCCTTTGCTTTTACTGTGCTATATGAACGCACTGTAACACTGAACACTCGCATGGGATGTAAATTGTGTACTATTATAACAGTATAGTAAGAAATTCATGTACAATACTTTATACTGTGTGCTGTCATTTTATAGTCACTATATATTTCAAAACCTTGAAAGGGACAAATAACTTGAAATTAAGCTTGACATGAGCTTCAGCTAACATCTTCTGTTCAAAGCTACTTATTCCTGCTAACAAACAAACAATCATACAGCAGTGGTATTAGCTGTAATCCAGGGGAAATACGTATAATCTTGAAGTATAAAACTGCTTTGAGCTACTGATTGTAAGACTGACCTGTTGAGATATGAACAAATGACCAAAATATTATTTAAATTTCAACTCACTTGTAGTCTGAGGAGCCGTCGTAGCTATGAAAACAAACACATAAATATAATTGGATGAAAATCAGAGTCTGCTAACATCAATTAACAAATGTCATTAAATTTACATAAATGCATCTACAGAAGTAAAAGTTAATATAATTGAATTAATTACATTTTCAGCCTGGTATCATGTAACTTGATACATATAACAAAGCAAAGCAAACCATTGCCTCTGGTGTCAAAGTGTGGTACCTCCCCAACCTCCAGTCCACACCCTTTGCTTTTGCTGTGCTATATGAACGCACTGTAACACTAAACAGTTGCATTGGATGTAAATTGTGTACTATTATAAAAGTATAGTAATAAATTCACGTATAATACTTTATACTGTGAGCTGCCATTTTATAGTCACTATATATTTCAAAACCTTAAAAGGGACAAATAACTTGAAATTTAGCTTGACATAAGCTGCAGCTAACATTTTCTGTTCAAAGCTACTTATTCCTGCTAACAAACAATCATACAGCAGTGGTATTAGCTGTAATACAGGGGATATACGCATAATCTTGAAGTATAAAACTGCTTCGAGCTACTGATTCTATGACTGACCTGTTGAGATATGAACAAATGACTAAAAGATTATTTAAATTTCAACTCACTTGTAGCTGTAGTAGTCGTCGGAACTATGAAAATAAACACATTAATATAATTGGATTATAATCAGAGTCCGCTAACATCAATTAAAAAATGCAGTCAGTGAATTTACATAAATGCATCTACCAAAGTAAAAGTTCATATAATTGAATTGAATTGAATTTTAAACCTGGTATTGTGTAACTTGTTAAGTATAACAAAGCAAAGCAAACTATTGCCTCTGGTGTCAAAGTATGGTACCTCCCCAACCTCCAGTCCACACCCTTTGCTTTTGCTGTGCTGTATGAATGCACTGTAACACTAAACACTCACATGGGATGTAAATTTTGTACTATTATAACAGTTCAATAATAAATTCATGTATAATACTTTATACTGTGTGCTGTCATTTTATAGTCACTATATATTTCAAAACTTTAAAAGGGACAAATCAATTTAGCTTGACATGAACTGCAGCTAACATTTTCTGTTCAAAGCTACTTATTCCTGTTAACAAACAATCATACAGCAGTGGTATAAACTGTAATCCAGGGAAAATACGTATAATCTTGAAGTAAAAACTGCTTTGAGCTACTGATTGTATGACTGATCTGTTAAGAGTATGAACAAATGACTAAAAGATTATTCAAATTTCAACTTACTTGGAATCGAAGGACCCGCCAAACCTATGAAAACAAACAAATAAATATAATTAGATAAAAATCAGAGTCTGCTAACATCAATTAACATGTCAGTTTGTACATTTACATAAATGCATCTACAGAAGTAAAAGTTAATATAAATTGAATTTAATTAAATTTCCAGCCTTGTATAATGTAACTGTCATGTTCTGGCTGTGCTAGCCTTTTGTTTTCCCTTGTTGTTTTGTCTTTGGTGATTTTGGTTTAGTATTCCTGTGTTTCCTGTTTTATTTTGGTAGTCCTCTCCTCCTGTGTCGTGTCTAGTTTTACTTCCCCCTGTTGATTGTCTGCCCCGCCCTGATTTGTTTCACCTGGGTTTTGTTTGCTTTGGTATTTAAGTCTGGTGTTTTCCCTGTGTCCTTGTCGGGTCGTTGTTTTGTCATCTTGTCAGTTTGTCTTAGTGTTCCTGCTCTTCGTGTATTCTCGGTCCCGTGTCTCTGATTTTTGTTTTGGGTTTCTTGTTGCCTAGTGTTTTTCTGTTTTTGGATTTTCTTTTTTATCAGCTTCATTAAAGCTCGCCTTTTGTTAATATATCTCCGTTTCCTGCCTCTCTCTCTGCGTCTGGGTCATCTCCGAAAACTCTACATACGACAGAACGACCCGACCTCACCTAATGACCCCAGCAGAGAGTTTTTATGCCCATTTGGGCATCCGGATCCTGCCCGAGCATCTGCTTCAGCCCCGGCCTGTGGACTTTATGGGATTCCGGTCCAGGTCCCAGCAGTCAACTAGCTCCAGGCTAGCATCTGATCTGGATCGGTTCTCGGGAACCCGCCTTGCCCTGGGAGGCCCACGGAGTCTCCAGTCTGCTCCTCGCCATGCTGGCTTCCTGGACACGAGCTGTGAGCCAGAGGTCATGCGGGGAGTGGGATCCCACAGAAGGAGGCGTGGGTCCCAGAGGCGGCGTGTTTTTTCCAAGTCCAAGTCTGCTCCGGTGTCTGAGGTCCGGCAGACTTCTGCTCCAAGCGTCCTGTCGGAGGTCCGGCCGACTCCTGTTCCACGTGTCCTGCCGGTGGTCCCGCCGACTCCTGTTCCACGTGTTCTGTCGGAGGTTCGGCCGACTCCTGCTCCGCGTGTCCTGTCTGCGGTTCGGCCGACTCCTGCTCCACGTGTTCTGTCGGCGGACCGGTCGATTCCTGTTCCAAGCGTCCTGCCGGAGGTTCGGCCGACTCCTGCTCCACGTGTCCTGTCGGTGATCCGGCCGACTCCTGTTCCACGTGTCCTGTCGGCGGTTCGCCCGACTCCTGCTCCAAGTGTTCTGTCGGAGGTTCGGCCGACTCCTGCTCCACGTGTCCTGTCGGTGATCCGGCCGACTCCTGTTCCACGTGTCCTGTCGGCGGTCCGGTCGACTCCTGTTCCAAGTGTTCTGTCGGAGGTTCGGTCGACTCCTGCCCCACGTGTCCTGTCGGAGGTTCGGTCGACTCCTGCCCCACGTGTCCTGTCGGCGGTTCGGCCGACTCCTGCTCCACTTGTCCTGTCGGCGGTCCGGTCGACTCCTGTTCCAGGTGTTCTGTCGGAGGTTCGGCCGACTCCTGCTCCACGTGTCCTGTCGGCGGTTCGGCCGACTCCTGCTCCACGTGTCCTGTCGGTGGTCCGGCCGACTCCTGCTCCACGTGTCCTGTCGGGGGTCTGGACGACCTCCGTTCCGGTTGAGCCGCAACCTCCACCCGCTGTTCCGGTTGGGCTGCAACCTCCCTCGGCTGTTCCGGTTGAGCCGCAACCTCCACCCGCTGTTCCGGTTGGGCTGCAACCTCCACCGGCTGTTCCGGTTGAGCCGCAACCTCCACCCGCTGTTCCGGTTGGGCTGCAACCTCCCTCGGCTGTTCCGGTTGAGCCGCAACCTCCACCCGCTGTTCCGGTTGGGCTGCAACCTCCCTCGGCTGTTCCGGTTGAGCCGCAACCTCCACCCGCTGTTCCGGTTGGGCTGCAACCTCCCTCGGCTGTTCCGGTTGAGCCGCAACCTCCACCCGCTGTTCCGGTTGGGCTGCAACCTCCCTCGGCTGTTCCGGTTGAGCCGCAACCTCCACCCGCTGTTCCGGTTGGGCTGCAACCTCCCTCGGCTGTTCCGGTTGAGCCGCAACCTCCACCCGCTGTTCCGGTTGGGCTGCAACCTCCCTCGGCTGTTCCGGTTGAGCCGCAACCTCCACCCGCTGTTTCGGTTGGGCTGCAACCTCCCTCGGCTGTTCCGGTTGGACCGCAACCTCCACCCGCTGTTCCGGTTGGGTCGCAACCTCCACCCGCTGTTCCGGTTGGACCGCAACCTCCACCTGCTGTTTCGGTTGGACCGCAACCTCCACCAGCTGTTCCGATTGGGTCGCAACCGTCACCTCCTGTTTCGCCTGGGTTTCAGCCCAAAAACTGTGTTCCGGTGACCGCTGGGCCACAGTTTCAAGCCCTACGGTCTTCTGGCTCGAACTTTGCCCTGCCCCCGGGCCGTCCGCCCGAGTTCCCCGGCTCGAACTTTGCCCTGCCCTCAGGCCGTCCGCCCGAGATCCCTGACTCTGCCCGCTGGTTCCTGAGTCCCGCCTCCGGACCCCCCTCCGCCCACCCGGTTCTGGAACGTCTGGGATCCGTTCCTTGAGGGGGGGGTTATGTCATGTTCTGGCTGTGCCAGCCTTTTGTTTTCCCTTGTTGTTTTGTTTTTGGTGATTTGGTTTAGTATTCCTGTGTTTCCTGTTTTATTTTGGTAGTCCTCTCCTCCTGTGTCGTGTCTAGTTTTACTTCCCCCTGTTGATTGTCTGCCCCGCCCTGATTTGTTTCACCTGGGTTTTGTTTGCTTTGGTATTTAAGTCTGGTGTTTCCCCTGTGTCCTTGTCGGGTCGTTGTTTTGTCATCTTGTCAGTTTGTCTTAGTGTTCCTGCTCTTCGTGTATTCTCGGTCCCGTGTCTCTGATTTTTGTTTTGGGTTTCTTGTTGCCTAGTGTTTTTCTGTTTTTGGATTTTCTTTTTTATCAGCTTCATTAAAGCTCGCCTTTTGTTAATATATCTCCGTTTCCTGCCTCTCTCTCTGCGTCTGGGTCATCTCCGAAAACTCTACATACGACAGTAACTTGTTAAGTATAACAAAGCAAAGCAAACCATTGCCTCTGGTGTCAAAGTGTGGTACCTCCCCAACCTTCAGTTCACACCCTTTGCTTTTGCTGTACTATATGAACGCACTGTAACACTAAACACTGTCATTGGATGTAAATTGTGTACTACTGTAACAGTTCAGTAATAAATTCATGTATAGTACTTTATACTGTGTGCTGTCATTTTATAGTCACTATATATTTCAAAACCTTAAAAGGGACAAATAACTTGAAATTTAGCTTGACATAAGCTGCAGCTAATATCTTCTCTTCAAAGTTACTTATTCCTGCTAACAAACAAACAATCATACAGCAGTGGTATAAACTGTAATCCAGGGGAAATACGTATAATCTTGAAGTATAAAACTGCTTTGAGCTACTGATTGTAAGACTGACCTGTTGAGATATGAACAAATGACTAAAAGATTATTTAAATTTCAACTTACTTGTAGTCTGAGGAGATACCATACCTATGAAAACAAACACATAAATATAATTGGATAAAAATCAGAGTCTGCTAACATCAATTAATAAATGTCAGTCAGTGAATTTACATAAATGCATCTACAGAAGTAAAAATTAATATAAATTGAATTTAATTCAATTTTCAGCCTGGTATTATGTAACTTGTTAATTATAACATAGCAAAGCAAACCATTGCCTCTGGTGTCAAAGTGTGGTACTTCCCCAACCTTCAGTCCACACCATTTGCTTTTGCTGTACTATATGAACGCACTGTAACACTAAACACTCTCATGGGATGTAAATTGTGTATTATTATAACAGTGTAGTAAGAAATTCATGTTTAATACTTTATACTGTGTGCTATCATTCTATAGTCTCTATAAACTTCAAAACCTTAAATGGGACAAATAACTTGAAATTTAGCTTAACATGAGCTGCAGCTAACACGTTCTGTTCGAAGCTACTTATTCCTGTTAACAAACAATCATACAGCAGTGGTATTAGCTGTAATCCAGGGGAAATACATATAACCTTGAAGTTAAAACTGCTTTGAGCTACTGATTGTATGACTGATCTGTTAAAAGTATGAACAAATGACTAAAAGATTATTTAAACTTCAACTTACTTGTAGTCTGAGGAGATACCATACCTATGAAAACAAACACATAAATATAATTGGATAAAAATCAGAGTCTGCTAACATCAATAAACAAATGTCAGTTAGTGAATTTACATACATTTAGATACGGAAGTATAAGTTAATTTAATTGAATATTTAATTAAATTTAATTAAATTTTCAGCCTCGTATTATGTACTGTGTATTATGTTACGTGTTTATTATAGTAAAACAAAGCAAATGACTTAGAGATTTTCTGTACTGTACTTCAACTTAATTTGATTTAATTAGATACTTACTTATCATCCCCAAAAGCAACACAGGCAACATTATTTGACTCGCCATTCTCCAAAGCCAAATATTCAAACCTGCTGACCAAATAGAATTAATTAAATTTCAAAGGAATAAAAAAAAAAAAAAAAAAAAATAAGACTGCAGAGACTGCATACCCCACCAAGGATGCATAGTCCTGTAAATCTGTTTTAATGGTTTTAATAGCAAAAAGAGATGTTTAGAAATTTAAATTCGTATTGATCCAGATATACAAATGTCCATTATACACATTATACTTCTGCAACGTTTTTGTATTCATGTATTGTAAGTGCAATAGTTTCTTAGAAAATTACACAAATTTTAAAAGAGCAAAAAAAATCTGGGGCTGCACCAAAAGGAATTCACTTGTTTGGATCAGCCTAATTTTCTATCATTTGTCAAATATGTTATCATATAACATGTGATTTACATCCTGCTAACTGCTAAACAAGATGGAAAACATCACCTATGTGTCTGAGGAAATAATGCTAATAAAAATAGAATATTGACAGTGTCAAATGAAAATGTCTGTGAAAATGAAACATTGCTTTCTTAAAGTAAATGCATTTGTCGGTACAGTGTGGAAATTGTTTGTTTAACTCCAATATAGTTAAAATTCTCAATTAAGTTCTTACTGTAATTCAGTTGGAAAAAAATTACCTGTTTATATGCTTCTTTGGTTGTTGAGTTGCCCATTAGAGACTGCAGCACTGCAAACAAGGCTTTATACTGTAAAAAGCTGGCACAGTCCCAATAAATCTGTTGTTCAACCAGTTACAGGAGTATCGGATGGAAACAAGCTTATTGCTTCCTTATAACAAGCGAACCAAACATTCCATTTTGCATCAAGAACAACGCAGATTATCACAATGTGATGTAATATTTTACCAAAAGCTTTAGTACTTTGAGTAAGGAAGCTATTTGAAGCCCCCCTTCAGTGTATTTTGGCATTTCTATATTTCATATTTATTTGAGTCATTTCCTGACTAAGTTGATTAGCCAAAATGTTTGCCAAATTTGTTCAGGTCCGAACGACGGGGAGCGCACAACTTTCAGCCCAAAAGAAAACAAGATAAAAGTCCCGTTAGAGATAAACTAATCACGGTGCAGCCCGGTGAGGTTTCGGTGCTGAGAGCTGGGGCAAGAGCGGCCGGTGCTGGTGGACGGTGCACCTCCAAAACGTCCCAAAACTGCCGTCTTGCCAGGAGGAGACGGTGAAGAAGAGGGCAAGTGAGAGAAGGTTGGTGTGTTGTGCTAAATCTTGTCTCATTGTGGTCTGAGAAACAGTAAATTAATCTAAATGGGTTGAAAGACGATTTAATCTGGTTGCCATGGTAATGAATTACGTCTGACTATTAACCACTATCCCATTCTCTGTTTGAGAAAGAACGTTAACCAAAAAACAGGAAATAAAACTGGCTGGAGGGGGGCTTAAAGTGTCATTGGTCACCATTGTAAAAAAGCATGAACTAACTTCCTACTGCCATAGAAATGGGACTAAATCAAGAGAGGAACAATTCCTAATCCCTAGCGGAAACAAGATTCCACACTGAAGCAGTCGATGATTTACAGCCTCTATCGGCCAGTTAAAAGCAGTGAGAAATCAGCAGTCAATGATAGTATAAATAATAAAAATAATGTTTTTCAAAAAGTGTGAATCACCGCAAACTTGAGCATACAGTCATAAATGAGCACAAAAGATATTACACCTGTGAGCCCCCAGTAGTATGCGAGATTAGCTGTGGACAGACAGATGCACATACACACTTACACACATAATCTCCTCAGGCTCCTCCTTGTGTCAGGCCCAGATGAAGCAGTACTTTATGGTCGTCTTAAAAATTTGGAATCTCCTGCAGGATCTGGAGGGCTTGTCAAGCCATTTGGAGGGTTCCAAGCGTAGCCAGGTAGTAGACTTGATTAAGCGACATCCATGTTGGTTTGGTGATACGCCTATTCGCACACATTTATTGGAGCACGATGTAGATGTTGGAGATTGTAAACCCATTAAGCAGAGGTGTTATCATGTTCATCCAGAGAAAATTAAGTATTTGGATGTATATGCTTGGTAATGGTATTGCAGAGCCATCCTCTTCTTGCTGGGCGTCAGCTTGCTTGCGCCCAATCCGATAACACTCCCAGGTTTTGTTCAGACTTCCGTAAGGTCAACAATGTCACAAAATCCGACTCATTTCCACTTCCACATAGGGAAGACTGTATTGACCGAGTGGGGTCAGAAAGTTTGATCTAATGAAGGGCTACTGGCAGGTCCCCTTGTCTCAGAGAGCACGGGAGAGGTTAGGGGGTTTTCTTTATTGTATGCAGTATATACTATATATACTATATCTATTTATATAGACATAGGTACAGCTGTAGATATACAGGATAAAGATGTATAGCTATATGTTTATATGTATATAGATGTATAGATTTATCCATATGTATAGATATTGAGGTAGTTTGGGTGCCAGGACCCTGACTCACATGGTGTGTGTGTGTGTGTGTGTGTGTGCGTGTGCAATGTTGCATTCTTTTGTTTTACACTGAGAAACCTCATTGTAATTTTCATTTGTAACTTACTTTGATAAATCAATTTGTTACTGCTAAGTTTGATGTGCATTTCCCTCCTTTGTTACAGTCGTAACAGTGCTCCCAACATTGACAAATTAATTTAAAAATCTAAATTTTCAGATACAATGACCCTATTAAAAGGGACTCTATGTAAGAATCAGAAATTGCTTGTTAACTGCGACACCTGTGGCCATTAGGTTAACGAAAGTCAGCGTCCTGTTGCTCACGCTCGTGCTCGCTCTACATAGACATGAACGGGCACTGATCAACATAGTGATGCGACACAAGTCAGCTAAAACCACAAAGTAATGTTAGCTGACCAGACGAATTGATGCTGATACTGTGCCCTTCTTCAGCCTCCTGACCGTGGTCAGAAGGAACTGGGGAGACACCGCAGCCCTGGTCGGAGACGATAACGTTACTCTTCTGCAGTGTGTAGTGTGTAGTGTTTGCGCATGCACATGGGAGGTGGAGCAAGTGAGAATGAGCA